>VUQK01004116.1:2805-12909 GCA_015106715.1 Bujurquina vittata | reverse complement strand
AGTTTTTTTTCTTTTCTTTATTACCTTTTCAGCTTGGATCTGTTTTTTCAGTCTGGGGTGTTCCTTATTGATAAAGTTCTTTTTTTTTTTTTGCCTTACATTCTTGTCTGAGATCTGCATTTGGATCATCATTTTAAACTTACTTTAGGCATAACATTCGATTTATGATAGCATGCATTCTTCCCTGAAGGCTCTGTAGCTGTGGTAATGGCTGTTCATTTGAATGCACACAGCAGTGTGCTCCACATATCAGGGCATGAGGACAGACCTAGGAGCAGACTTCCCTCTGGCTCAAGATCAGATGAGATTCTAGCTGCATTTCAAATTAAAAGGGTGCTGTCTTTCAGACTGACTTTATCTCACTCTGGTGATGAAGACTTTACAGATATAAGAAAATACCCAGTGTGAATCTGCTCCTACTAACCCTCTAACAGGAGTGATTTAAATTGTCCCCTGTGGGCTACAAGAATATCTGACTAAATTATAGACCATTTATATTAAGAAATCTTCTGTAATAAGTTGACTTGCTTGTGCACCTGTAGGAAACATATGCAGCAAGCTCCTCTATCCTGGAATAAATGGGGTGATCATTTTCACATGGAGTCTTTCACACCAAGAATAAAAATAAAGTTAGAGTTTAAGGGGTCAGGCACAGGATACCGTTGGAGTTTTTAGGTTTTCAACATGTACAAAGCAGACATTAAGAAACAGGATGTGAGGGAGTTCAAATCCCAGGGAGAGTAGCATACAACCACCATCCCATCATCATGGGCCTTGTTCTTCCGGCATTGCTCACGGGTCACGTTACTCAATGCTTGCCCATCCATTAGAGCAATGTAGGAACACTGAGACTGCATCAGGAGTGTTGTTTTATCTTGCTCCAGCTGGTCAAAAAAATGTGTTTTTACCACTGAAAGTTTTAGGTGGTGTAACACTCAAGCTGACACTACTGTCTTCAGCTCAGGAATAATGAAAAACAGCCACCTTGCGTCTGACAGTTTGACTGGTCTGGTAAAGAAACAGCCATGGGAGAAAGAGGACTAAAGCATAAAACTCTTTTTACTGGTCGTGCGTGGGATGTATTCAACAGAGACTGAAATGGGTTCAGAAAATTCCAAGTTTTTAAAAGACACCATCTGCTTTTTATTTGGAAACATGTTCGCAAATTGCGGTTCATTGAAACAGCCTGAAAAGGTAGCTTTTAATAGCACATCAGCTCTGAGTTATTTCTGTTTTCACCTTGTTTTTTCCCACCTTAAATGCACAATGTCACATCTAAAAAATTTTTTTTTAAAAAATAGTTTAAGCATGAAAAAAAAACATCCAGATGGTGAAAAATAAGACAAATGAATCTCATTTTCAGAATCTCAGAAATTAAATAAATGGATCTCAAGATGAAAGCGATGCTCTATTTCAAGAGAAAGGGCTACAAGTTAAAATTATTGTGTTTGTTTTTAAAGTTAATTAACAGCAGACCTAATTAAAAGTAAATTCCTACTGATTACCGAGCTGAACAATACAATTAAGTTCAGCAACTTTCAACTAGCTGTTTCGCGGCAGTCATGTGAAGTCATGCATTATTTTTCTCCCGAGTTAAAAAACAAAATTAAAAGAGTCATGGATGTCAGCCAACAAACACAAAGAGAGGCAGTGAGACAGAAGAGCAAGGGCTTTGCTATTAATTTGGGAAGAAGTCTCAGAATGAAGAAAAAAAGACTTGTTTTGAGCTCAAAAGAAATAACGGGCGTAAGCTTTTTGTTTTGGAAAATCCCAGCGTGCATAACTGTAGAATACAAGCAACAGGATGATGCAAAGTGAGTGCCAAAAAACAATAATACAGGAGGTAGATTTAAAAAGATGCTGTGTCTGAACTGCGGATTGTAAATGTTGTGAGTGGTTAACTGCAACTAGTGATGTCGATATTTTGATTTTTGAGCAAGCTGCAACCACAGATTCCACTGAACAGCTCAATGCTGGAAATATTTGGATGCTACGTAGACAGGTACAACCACCTATCGGCGCTGCTGCATACCGGAACACCCTCATGGCAAAAGCTTTCCCTGATGGCAGCAGCCTCCCCCTGCGGGACAATGTGACCAGAGAAACGTGATAAAGAGCTCCAGCTGTTGACCCTCCAAATTCATCAGATCCCAATCCAACTGAAAGCTGCACAATGCGCCAGCACAGGCCTGATTCAGCCCACAGCCCAACAGACCCACAAGAACTGGTGCCATCATCTCGTTGCCAGACAACATAGGACATCCTCACAGATCCCATGTCAGTGCCAAAATGGGTGCAGAATTGCTTTGGCAGCAGGAGGGGGGAGCAACACAATATCAGGCAGGCGGTTATAATGTTGTGGCTTATCTGTATATACAGAGTGTACAACAGATCTGTGTACACCCTGTACAATATGTCCTAAATTAAAACTTGCATTACTTTAAGTCAAACATAGGATATTTGCCCTTATGTAGACTTGAAGACAGCTTACATTTACTATACCAAAATATGGGATTCACAGTGGAGACTCAGTGCTGCAAAGGTCTTTTTATTTTTCAATCACCTGCACGATCAGCTTTATTTCTGATCACAGACTTGATCCCTCTCAGCGCGGAGGACACCACAGATTTCTGGAGGGATGCGCTGCCATTTTTTCAGCAACTTCTTCTGAATGGGGTGTGTTACTCTACTATTTCTTAGTAAAATACCAGAGGGTGCTCTATTAGATTCGGCCAGGCGACATACTTGCCAGGTCATATTTTTCACTTTTTTTCTTCCTGTTTGATTTTGGCAATCTGTGTTTTTGGATCGTTATCATGCTCGAATATTACTTTCAGCCAGGCTTGTGGAGACTGGGACTCAGCTTGCTTGCCAATATTTTGGAATATCCACAAGTATTCATGCGGCCCTCTATCGATTTCATCTCCCCAGCGCCTTTTCCTCTTATGCAGCCCCGTATCATCGTACACCAAGCTCTCTGCTTCATTTTAAGGATGATACATTTACTGTGCTAGTCCTGGCCAGGTTCATACCAAACATTTTTGACTCTATCTGAAAGCAAAGATCCTCTTAGCATTCTACTTCCTTTCATGTGCTTTTGCAGTTTTGCACCAACGAGCAAGGTTTTTTTCTTACATGCCATCAATAGAGGCTGATGTTGTGCAGTGTCCTTTAGTACTGCTTGAGTTATCATAGAAACTCTATTTCCATTGATAACTATTGTGCCAAGTCTGAAGCCCTTGCCTGTCTGTTTTTCAATGCTACTTTGTGAAAGTAGCACACTGTGTGTTGACTTATTTTAAGAGGACGCCACTGTGACTTTGATTGAAGGTACTATTGCTTGTTCTACCTCCTAGTGCAAGTATGTTTTCATGAATTTTAAGCTGGTAACCAATCTTAGTATACTCCTTTCCATCTCTGTTAATTCTCCCACTAATTTTTTTCCATGTTTGGCCATGATGTTGACATGCAGTTGGTAGCCCATGTGAAAAGTAAGAATATTCTGATGTTTTATAACCATGTTCATGTAGTTAGCTGCTTTTTAAGTGATGACACATCAACCCTGTTTCTGGACCTAAGCATCTACTGGATTGATTGAGACTGTTTTTAATCTGTTTTAATGCTTTGTGTATTGTATCAAATAGAAACAAGTCCTCCAAATATAATCAGTGGTCATTCTCAGTCTGCCCTGCTATTTATCTGCACAATTCATGTGTGACACATCTTTAAGCTGACTTTTTAAAATTGTATGATGTTGATTACAAACCCATGTGCTCACAGGGCTCACAGTGTCCTGGACACCAAATATTTGCTGCTACATAAATATGTATAAATAACTGAAAATAACTGAACTGAAATGGGATGGAATCCAGTAAGAAAACAAAGAAAGATTTATTTACTGGGGGAAAAAAATGAATGCCCTCAAGAGGTTATGGTCCAGTTTTAAAAAGTACAATAGATAATTTTGGTAAACAGAAGATTCATTAAACATGCCAATAAACAGTAAAATTCTCTGTGGAAAGGCTACTGACTATTCCACTGGCAAAGGATAATGACTGCATGTCAATCACTCTGAAATAAACAATGTCAATCATACCAGTCCCCAAACACGCCTCTCTCTGGGACCTGCATTTACCTAATTATGAAAATATACTCAAGATTAGCAACATCACACAGACAGTGAACGTATTTTTCTAATGATATCATAATCACCTGTGGAAAAATGTATTAAATTAAGCACTTTGTGAGAGACGATAGCAAAGCTTGTAACGACCCTCAACAGTATTTCAAGTAAAGGTATGACAGTCGGCCCGACTCAAAGTCTTATTTCTCACAGCTTGGATGGACCTTTACTTCTGATCTTACTAACATGTACTCTGAGCAACAGGGTGTTGCTCAGATCCAGTCCAATCACATCCTGCGGCTAAATAAAGCTGTCTGTAGCTTAAAAAATTGTGAATGGCTGGCAGTATAAGGCTATAAGAAGAGCTAATATATCATGGAGGAAGCTAAAGGATAGCTCAGCACTTTAAAAGCATTTCACACCTGCTACACCATCAGCTTTTGGTTATAAGTAAGCAAAAGGCTTTTACCTAACCACAAACTGTGGTCAATTTAGGAGACAAGGCTTTGCCTTCTTTTTCTTGCTCGCTCACTTGTGTACTTTCACTCCTCATGTTGGCCAGAGAGATACTGGAGCCCACCTCAGCTGTGCAGTGCGAGAGATGGGGTGTACCCTGAAGAGGTTACCAGTATGTTGTAGGCCTAACATAGAGAAGTAGATAAACATTCATGCTCAGTCAGGCTTACAAGAAATTTGGAATCACCAAGAATCTAGCAACCATGTCTTTGAACTGTGGTAGGAAGCCGGGGAATCCGTGGGGAACCCATACAGGTACAGGGAGAACCAGTGTGCCGCCAGCACCACACTGCTGCTGTCTTGGATGTATATTTTTTTCACATTTTTTAAAAGGGTTAGAAAATCAACATTTAAATCAAGCATTATGTTGCCTTACACATAAAAGAATGATTCACATTTTTCCCCACTGTGACAAATTCAGCTTATTAATCCTGTAGAAACTGGAATTTGTCTTTAAATCGCACTAAAATTACTATCTGCATTGTACTCTTCATTGTCATCTTGAGCTCTCCAGTACATATAGTTCAACCATTATCAACTTCGACAACAGCTGCAAACAGACTCCCAGCTGTCTTCTCTCTGCCGCTGCCTCCAGCTGGCATGTTCAAAAAGCTTGCCCCGAATCCTCCAGACTTCTTTGGAAACTGCATCGTCTATACAAAGAGCGCTTGTTGATTATTATCAACTTTCTCTCAGCAAACCCATGTCTCCTTCTGCAGCTTTGGAAGTCTTAGCTTTGGAAGTGGAACGTACAGATGGAAGATAGCAATTCTTTTGCTATGCTGCGAGAATCCACTGATGCTGTTGTTGTAGGAGGTGGTGCCAAAGTCAGCCCTGATACAAGTTGCTGTGGAAATCACAAACATAGTTTTGTAAGGTGTCGTACCTCAAGACTGCCTTGTTCTCCCTTCTCTCAAAGTTAGTGCAAGCAAATAGGTGCAATATTCCAACTAAAGTCAAGTCAAAGATCTGCTGACTAACTCACAGCTTTTATGGCTGGAGAACATTCAGTTCACCATCATCAATTTCCACATTAGTTAACAGTTTTTTAAATGCACTGCTATTTGGATCGTATCTGGAGACAACCTACGTCATTTCTGCAACAAAAACTAAAAGGAAATGAAAAATGGAGGGGGGGAGCAGAGAGTTGGGTAAGAATATATGATGGCAAACACAAAGAGAGAAGAAAACAGGGGCACAGCAGGGGACAACGATTGGTGCTAGGTCTTTTTTTTCTCTCATAATATGAAAACATATGGTATCTTTTTGAATGCACAGCAGCAGAAACTTCAATAAAGTTTTTGAAACATTTCAGACCCCCTACCGCAAATGGAAGATCCCCTGTGCACCAGTGGTGAATCCTATTGGTAACCAATACTTGGGAACATCTTTCTGTAAAATTCCCACTTACTACTTGTCCTGCATTTAAGGAAATTACACCAAGCATTCAGAGGAATTAGACTGTAAATGTCAAAACATTACGATATAGTTTGGGGCGCATTGTGTATATTTTTGCTGAACATTACACTGCAATCTTATAGTCGCCCGAGAGACTGAAAGCCACTAAACAGTGTGTTCCCAGCAGGACAGGGAGGACAGCTGGTTTCACCCTTTTTACATCATTTTACCTTGGAGACAGAGATTCAGCAAGAACATACTGTAATACCACGTCTACCTTTTTAGTCTTGCAGTCTCACACTGAAAGTTACTTTCATTTAATGGTAGTAATAGGGAATGTGAGGTTAGATATGACAGTTACATCTACTTGTCTGGAGCCCCTTCTGTATTTTCACTAAAACATAATAGCCTTGGTTCCATCTCTGCTACTCTTGTACTCATCAAACTGAGATTATTGCTACTATGTTGACGAGCTGATGAAAAGCAGGGGTTAGTGAAAATGCTCATTTTGTATTGGCACACCAAATCACTGCCTTGTAATTAGCGGTTAGCATCCTTGCCATGTGAATATACTGTAGCATGTCTTTTATGCAGACTGGACTTAATTAGACAGCTCTGACAGCAGAATACAGATTAATATTGCAAGCTGCAACAATAATGGACCCCACAGCATTCTCTCATTTCAGCAGCTTGTTGTATCACCAGGCAGTCTCATCTCAGTGTTAGACGTATACATGCTTACACTAAATTATACATAACCTTACATGTTTGCACTTGCATAGACAGCCAAGATCTGGCATACATTATGGCACAAACATGAGGTGGGAACTTGAACTATATTTTATTTATAAAGACTACATGACTTTTGCCACAGAGAAACTCTGCTGTTTCCAAATATACACCTGAAGTTAAAAAAACAGGGGTCTCGCCTTCTTTTAACAAAATTCTGCAAGTATTTGCAATCTGAGGAGGCCAATCATTGTTGCTTGATGCACACTTGTTCTTCCAGTTTCATGATGCACCAAAGGTTTTCAGTGGATGACACATGGAGGTCTTCATGTGTTGTAAAATTTATGTCTGAACCCCCCAATAACTGTGCGAGAGACACAATCCCAGACTCAACTGGCATCAATTTCATGGCTCACTGCTAGTCAAAATTTAATGTTAACAAGTTGTCAAAAAAAAAAACAACTTGCATCTGATCCAGTGTAACATAAGTACTTTTCTCCAGTCTGTCTGGCTGTGATGCAAGCAAGCCCTACTTCTTGCCAAGAAAACTGATAAAACACTTTAATCTTTTTGTTATTTAACTCTTGTATTAATGGGAACTGCATGAGTAATACACTCCTTATCTTCTTCTTCTGCCAGCTGTTCCCTTTAGAGGTCGCCACAATAGATCATCTGCCTCCATCTCACCCTATCACTGACATCCTCCTTTTACACACCAACCCTCTGCATGTCCTGCTTCACTACATCCATGAAGAGTCTCTGTGGTCTTCCTCTTTTCCTCCGGCCTCTTTATATCAACCTGTATGTCCGGTTCTTTAACGGTGACAGACAGAGAATACAGAGAATTGAATTTGCAGTTTTGATGCATCTAGCATAAATAAGATCACTTTAATTGTGGTTAAATGACTAACTTTCTTTTCCTGAAGTTACAGTGTTGTAAAGTTACAAATACAGTGGCACATTACAGGTGAAGTCACCGGTTTTTCTTGGGTTTGAATAGACCAATGAAGACCTCTGTAATAGGATTGGATTTCAGGTTCAATAAACACTCCATTTTCAAAAAGTTTTAATTTTCTAGCATTTATTTCATGGTTGAGGCGTCAAAGGGTTAATGCCGCGCTGCCTGAAAGTCACAGCCATTCAATATTATTTTTAAGCCTTGTGCCTTTCTCCAGATTCTCTATAAATCTGTGCCCTAGCTCGTTGCAATTTTAAAATTAGAAATGTTCCTCTTTAATTAATCTATTTGCCCGTGATGATCCCATGACCAGTTTTTTGAAAGACTCAACCTCTCCAGGATGCTCTTTTTACTCTTAATATCCAATCATGTGACAAGTTAACAGTGTTTTGTTGTTGTTGTTGTTGTTGCCTCTGTCCCAACTTCTTCAAAAGCCACACATTTTTCAGCATTTGATATGTTTGTACTATTTTTCAGTTAATTGTGTGGATTAAATCACTTGCAAATCATTGGATTTTATTTGTGTTTACATCTTTACACAGTGCCATAATGTCTGCTGGGTTGCACTTACTGAGAGTTTTCTGGACCAAAGTGGAGGATGAACAGATATTTATCTAGTTATTAAAAGATTAAATGGAGTTTGATGAGTTGCAAATTGTTTTATCTCGTTGGCTGATAAAATACTTTGAAAATCTCTTAGATAATCTACAAACTGCTTTGTATTCAAGTTTTTAAAGTCTTTTTTCAGCAACTGCCATTCGCTTCTATCGTATGCTCCATTAAAGCTCACAAACAAAATACACACAAAGCTGGTTTATAAATGTGCTTTGTACCTTGCAGAAACCCACAGAGAATTCCCATGGCGGGGTAGAGGGTAATTGGCAGAGGCAATCAAAGATCAAAAGCAGAACAAAGAGATGAATTTTAACTCAGGGGACTCAATAAAAAGTGAACCAAAAATTTTTAATAAACCCTTATCTCTAAGTCCTGCAAACCTTAACTCCACCAACACTGATTGATGAAATTGTCTGTTCTGAACGCGCTGTATTCAGGCTTCGTCATGTAGGTGAATAACAGGCTAGACTCCGATACTATCCACAGGTAGCAATGATGTTAAGAGTCTGAATACATTTTCTAATTTTCTATATTCTGCACATGCGTGCATGTGCATGTGCACGTGGACACGTGCGTATACACGTATTCATGCAAGCATTTGTGCGTGGATGCCTGTGTTTTTGTGTGCGTACTCTGTGCATGTGTTAGTCTGGTGGTGAAGGAAGGATTAGTCCGTCACTGTTGCAGAGCAGATTACTGCTGCCACATCTTGTATCTGCATTCTAAACCTCAGCAAACACAACTTATCCCGTCAAGTCTCCAAGTCTTTGACCACCAGTGGTGGAATGTAACTAAATATATATACTTAAATACTGGCATATTCATATTTAAACATTTCCATGTTATGCTAATTTATTCTTCTACTAAATCACTAATAAATTATGCAGTATCATCAATATTATCGCTGAAGCTGCTCACAAGTATCTAAAGTAATTACAATTAGCTACAGCTGCAACACTGAACTGAAATCAACAATTAGAATCCAATATCCAATATGAGGTGTGATCAAAAAGTTAATTGACTCCATCCATTAAAAGCAAAAGCTTTACCTGATTTGATCAGGTAAGATCTGAATTGGTTGCTTCAAGGTGCACCTCTGGACTATTTCTAGTGCTCCTGCTATTTTTAGATCGCTACCTGGAAGTCAGACTACTTGCATTTACTCACATAAGATGTGCGTTGGATCTCTGTGACTACAAAAAAAATGGCAATTCCTGCAAATTGAATTCTCTGTTGGTGAAGACAGCTGCAGGGACCCAAGTCTAGTGAGTAAAGTGGGTGGAAATTGGTGATTGTTTTGTGTGGCCAAAAGACTGCACTGTGAGTGGGCGCACAATGGAATGAAAGTACACACCAGATGTAGGGTTTGTGGCAAATATTCTCCCTCAGATGCCTAAGCGCATTACAGTAGTACTGTGCACTGTCAATCCATGAATTCATTTTCTTAATAGTTTATTCAGGGCTGCAGCAGGACTGGAGCATGTCTCAGCTTCTGCAGAGTGAGAGGTGAGATACACCTTGGATAGCTTACCAAGCTTACCCTGGGGACAAATTTATAATGCACAACACCAAAGTAAAAAAAAAAACAAAAACAATAATCCTTCAGATTTTGCTAGTGGTCTGCTGCATCATCTTCATGCTGGGACACAATAGACAGTTACACTGAAGAATGCTGTTTGGTCTCCTGTTTGCTGTTCTTATCACTAGTGATAACTCCTCCACATGAAGCTTGGAGAAGTTTGACACAGAAGTTAATGTGTGTTCT
>VUQK01004113.1:17298-30564 GCA_015106715.1 Bujurquina vittata | reverse complement strand
CTGTCAATACTCTACCCTGAAATATTTAGCTGGCATTACAGTTGACGTCTCATTTAATTGATTAATTTTTTTTATGTACAGTACCACGTTGCAAAAATGTGGTACATATTTGATCATGGTTTTCGTCTTTGAGAAGGGAAGAAGGGAGGGCAGTTATTAAACTATGATCTTAGTTTTCTTTTTAGCTGTAATCTGTCAGTTGAAAGCTGGGTTTATTTCATAGTGTTTGTACATTTAAAGATACCTGTGTTATGCAATGGATTTATGTTGATTTTTATACTTGCAAGCTTAAATTTACAAGCTGTGACGCAAGTGTGTGTGCGTGTGTGTACTCATAGACTTGACAGGATTACATAAGGTGTAAGTATTGATTTAAAATAAATTAGCTCTCCTGCTGCAAGCTATTAGATTTCAGTAAATTAATAGCATTTTACAGAACAGGGTAAAATTATCCGATGCTTTTAATAGAACAATAAAACATGCAATCTCCAAATCAGTTTAAACCCTAAAACAAATGGGATTAAAGGAAGCCAGACACTGACTGTGCAGATGTGCATAACAGAATTTAAGAACACACACACGCGCGCGCGCGCACGCACACACACACACACACACAGAGTCAGCCAAAAGCCTAAAATGCAAACAAATGAGCTAAACACAATTTTGCAGGTGCAAACTCACAAAACTAAAATGACTGTATTTCCAAAAGCGATTTGTTGAATCAACAAAATTCCAGTTTCAGCTGGTAAAGACGTATCTGGAATAGTTTTAATCCCTGATTGTGGTTTCTTGTCACATCTGACTTTGGCTAATCTGGGGATTGACGCTGACTCATTCAAAGGGCACTTACAATGGCAACTCTTTGCAGGATTATGAAGGATGTGAGCGCACACAGTGGAATGGTGACTGCTGGAGATGTTGATTCAGGTCGCTGCCTTTGAGCCTTTTGACGCCTCCAATCACTGTCAGCCACGCTGCGGTCTGACTCCAGCACGGAGCGTTACGTGGCATTTGTTGGGTGATGCAGGTTGTTCTCTTTGGCCTTTCGTGGCCAGTGAACCCTGATGCCTGTTTTGTGTTCGTCACAATAAGAACATTGTGTTTTGCTTCTTTATTTCCCCTCACCTTGGTTCCATTACCCTAGAATGTGCTCCCTGCTGTGGACTAAGGGATGGCCATTTAGCTGAGTGACTGTCTCATTCAACAGGGTTGTAATTGGCTTCTCATTCAGAGGCCTTCATAACAGCACTGAAAATGAGATTCAGTGGCCTTGTGGTGCTCCACCCAAAGTAGCAGTGAATCATTGATAGCCTTATCAGAGTTGGTATATCATATCTAAATTCTGGCTAGATTAAAGGTCGAATGAATTCAGCCTTGGGATTTTAAAGTGATATTCCAAATATTTTGGGTCAGACTCAACAGCTTTAAAATGATGTGAAATGAGATTACTGAAACAATTTTTAGAACTTGTATATGCATACGTTCTTACCTTGCTTTGATAATCGTGACGTACAGTGAGCTTTTATTCAAAAACAAGCATTAGTTAGTATCCACAGCACTCAGACTACCTCTCAGTTTCCAGCTCCTTATTCCTTCCTTTGGGGCGCTCATGAAATGTTAAAGAAATGGTTAGATGTTTGTTTTATATCCTCCTACCAAAGCTGACATGTTTATTTTTCTTTACCCCTCAGTGCTTTGGTAAGCCGCTGCCCCATTATGCCATTTTTTTTTTCCAGCTGTACTTCATCTGGCTGTGAAAGAAAATAATAGTGTGCAGAAGCTTTTGTGATGTGAATTTTAAACCCAAATAGAAACACAGCTATTTTGGAGATAAAGATCAAAGAAACTTCTTTTCTGCCCTCAAAATACGAGTGAATGGGAAAAAAAAAAAAATCAAATGTCCTTCCCGCTCTTGCTGCTGGTTAACTGGGTTTCATACAATAGCCTACTGTTTGTGGTGTAATACAGCTATAGATCACATGCCTACCATATAATAGAGGCATACAAATGAGAGCTTGGACCCTGCGTATCGGTAGGCTCTGTGAAAGATGCTGCAGTGGAAAAAAGTTAACACAGTGATCTCATCATGCTGCTCTTTCCCCATTATACTTGCAGATTGGAGAGGTTTGATTTATGACACAGGGACACCTCTGGTCTATGTGAGGCATTTATTTATTTATTTTTGTCGTAGTACTTAGCTCATACCCATATTCCCATGTCCTGCTCAATCACGTACTGCGGAGTCTTGTCTCCGGTGGTCTCCTGGGCAGATGCTGTTTCCTTCCCAAGTGAATTTCAGCTGATTGACATCTTGTTATTGGAACTCGCATCTCTTTGACAGAGCTATCAAGGGTTTGAGAAGGTAATTATATGATAGGGTCCCTGCACTGCATATATGAAGCATTAGCACTCCAACTGACGTCTTCTTGTCAGATTAAATGGAAAAGATGGCACTACATAGCATGAGGGCATTATAGACTTGAGTGTGATGTGTTGTAACACTATGACGTTAATAAATATATAATGGCTACAAAAAAGATCATACAGGAAGTACCACGGATGTATATTTTTACATTTTATGTATTCTTCTTTTCCAAGAAAAACAGACAATGTGTTTGCATGTGCTTAGTTAAGACAGTCATGTAATTTATGTTAATAACACTTAACGATGTCTTGGGCAGAGATGTGCAGAGAGCTTCCATTGCTCCACACCCCCAGATGTTTTTCATTTTCAGACATTTGGGCTTAAGTATCAGCAAAGTTCTCTTCTAATTAGACATGCTATATAACATTAAATTTCACATTTGAAGTGGAGAGGATGCTGCTGTGTAGCTGTTAGTCTGTTGCTGCTTCTCTGTGGTCACACCTCCTATTCTGCAGGCTATGATGACAGCTGTTTCTGGCTTAACTGCTGTTCCAAGTTCTGTTTTCTAGAGCTGTGTAATCCAGCTTCTTTTTACTTTCTCAGCATGTCTCTTAGTGTACTTCAGCACTAGGCCCTAATTAGGATGTGGATGTTTTCCTGCAGGGCGTGAATGTTTGCCTGTGTAAGTGAGGGTGTGAGTATGTGTGAATCCATGCATTTGTGGTTTTGAGACAGCCGACGTCAGTCTGTATTTTGTGCTACTGAACCAAATATATAACCTGCATAAGAAGCATTGGTTTAAAGAGGCCTTGTCATATAAGGGATACTTCTGTTTTTTGTTTTTATTAAGATATAAATGTATTGTAGGAGTGTAACCACAGGCAAACCACAGAAGGTAAACTGGAGCAGAGATATCTCATGCACTCCGCTCATTAGCCATAATAAATTGCCACATGCATGATAATGAAGACACTGGCATACTGAAAGCAGCAGACCAATGCAGTGCTAATTTTCTCATTGCTATGTACATATATTTGGTGCTCTGGTAGGTTGTTGCAGAGCACTGCTGATTGATCACTTCACCACTGTTTGAATTCTGCAGGTCACTCTTTGTGTTGAGCTTTGCATTGAAACAAACGTGCAGCAAATCTTCACTGCTCTCAGATCAGACTGTTGAATTAGCTGCTGTCCGTTAGCTTTAACACAGTCTTCAGAGTGTGAGAGATCATCGTAACTTTGCACGAACTGGTCCTTTTTATTTCCTTTCTTTTAGTTCTGGGAACAGATTACTCATGCTTTGGAACTTTTGGAAATATTAGGCATGCTGTAACTTAATCAGCCCTGTCAGCATGCCCACAATGCTGGACTTGAGTCATACATAAAACCCAATGTTCCCTAAAGGGTGAGGCTTGGCTGGTAACAAGTATCCACTCCACCTCAGGTTTTAGCTTCTATCATCAGTCACCAAGAGTACAGCATATGCTCTCATGTGGATAAACGAGTGCCGGAGAGTGCAAAGAAACTGGGATCTTCTGCTAATGCTTTGAAGGCATCAGCTTTCAGGGGGCTGTCCTAACGAGTGATAATCAATTAATTCATTGCAAACAAGATTGAATCTTGTTTTCTTTGCCTATGACCGGAAACTAGATATCTTTGCATTTTAGACTATTAGTTGAACAAAAATTACAGTTTGCACATTTACTGTGTTTCACAGAAAATAATTGGTTGACTAAACGATAATGAAATGATTTGATTTGATTTGCAGCCATAATCCGTTTAAGTTTCCAGAAAATCCTGGCCTACACCAGGTTTTTAGCACAACAGTTCTAAATATAATCACGCACTTGACAAACTGGATTATTTCCACTTAGAGAGCGTCAAAACAAGCAGTTATTTTTATGAAAGATTGTGGATTATTACCTCAAGCTATTATTTACTGGCTATAAAATCCTGTCCTTGGATCAGGCAAATACTCATACATGATTGCATGTAGCACTCTCTTCTACCCCCACATAATCCCACACATGCTGGCCATCCTTTATCATTCCATTACTTCAATTAGAACAGCAGCTTCCAGCTTGAGGGGGTATTGTGTTGCTGAGACTACTCTATCAGTCTTTGTTGGCCACAGCTACACACACAAAGCATGACAAATGAGGGAGACCTCTCCCTCATTACCTGAACTGTAATCACTGTGCTGCCTGATAAGATAACTGTCACACTTCACGCTCAGTTATTGATATTATTGGCAATTCAGATCGGCTATCTGTGCAGTCTGTACAGGTGTGGTGGAATGGAACAAATGGCAAATGTGATTGATTGCTGCACTTTTGACCTTTTGGGGATTTTTGATCTAATATATGAAATTAAAATGGATTTGTTGGCAGAGGTGGCCCTGGAACAGATAAGCTTGCAGTAAATGTGACACAGATGTACAAGGAGATAATGTACTCAACCACATGCAATTATGCTCAAATGGTCCTCGGGTCCATTCATAGTGTAATTGTCAATCAAGTTTTTATATGTGAGCTGGCAGGCAGCACGGTGAAAGTGACTTTTGAGTTGACGGTGCCAGTTCGTAGCGAGCAGCTTGTCTTTCCCTCCCAGTCCAGATCCCAAGGGAAGCCTCGGGCTAGAGTGAGATAAGAGCACCGCTGAGGAAGCTGTTCTGGGCTTGGCTACGTCTGTTGTTGGCTTGTCCTCGGCACACCCCCTTCATTTCTGTTTGAGCAGCTTCAGATGGTTGAACAAAGTTTAGCATCATTGGGTAGAAAAAGAACCCAGTCTGGGAAGAATAGCCTTAGCATTACCATGGTTTGGGGCATTTGGGAGTGATCTCAGTCATTGTATGGTTTCAAAGTAGCCTCTTTAATGTTCCAATGACATCATTTGAAGAAGAAAGAAGGGGGGAAAAAAAAGAATAAAAATAGATGTTTTGCTTTAAAACTGACCACATGTAATATAGTAGCTCCTTCTAAGCATGTGTCACAGGCAGGGATTACAGAAGACTTTGAACCCATGTGCTGCAAGTGTGTCTTTGTTTGCTTGCAAGTGAAGGTATGGAGCTGTGTTGGTTGGAGGTTTGCCCTGTCACAGTCATTAGTCATACAGACAGTGGTCGGCAGGCCACGTTGCGTAATTTGGCCCAGATGTAGGTGGAGAGTGTAGCCAGTCTGAGCTGAGCTGGAAGCTGTTCCTCCCCTCGATCCCCCACGACTATTGCTTTTCCTTTGACTTTGGCTCAGGGGTTTCCCATTAAAAATGAATTTCCGAGTGTTTAGTGAGTTGAATGGTTTGAGAGGACCTGTTTAAATCTTGGCTGAAGAGGTGCTCAAAACAGCCTGCATACTGTTTGGTGATTGTCTTTTTCCTCGAGGGCCAAACCTTGTTTTGTGTTTTGCAAAAGCCTGTCTTGGGTTGTTTTATTTTCCCTCTGTGCTGTTCTTTCTGGTGATAATAGACTGTGCTTGTCAGAAATTGAGCAACACATGAGGAGAGAGAGAAGAAAAAAAAAAAAAGAGGCCTGAAAGATTACCACAGGTTGAAGCTGGTACTAAAGGTGTGCAGAAATATTCTTTTCTTTCTGTGAAAACAGTCCCAGACTTTGACATTTTAGTCATCTTCTGTCTCTGACGCCCCCTTTTACTTCTTTTAAAAGCTGCTTTTCTCGCCCTCTTGTGAAACTAAATGTGCATGTCAGAGGAAAACAGCAGGGGAGCACGGATGTCAACAACTGATTAAACACAGTTTGGTTGTGGAAACTAAGTCACCTACTCTATTCATTTATATTGGCAGTTCATGTACTCCTCCTCACTGAAATAAAGCAGAATCAATTTTAATTGCACATTATCCACCACATCTAATTTATGTCATTAATTGGCAGAGGAGTTCTGCGGTTGAGCTGTATAAGGTCACTGTTCATGTGTCTAAGCCATAACTTTGCCACAACCTTTGTCTCTGGTCTGCTTAATTTAACAAGAACCTTTGCAGGGGTTCTCTTATAGTTTATTGCTTGAACATTTCTCTTCCTTTGTGAATATTTAATAGAAAAATGCTCAGGGAAGGAAGTAAATTTGCATATTTGCATTCATATGCAATTCCCTTGAAATATTTGTCTTTCATTTGACCTACTTGTGTAAATTTGCAAGGTATGATCCTCTGTTCTCTCGTACTTTCTGCTCTTTGTGATGAAGTTTTCTAGTGAACTGATTTGTATCGCCACTACATGACTGACCAGCAGAACCTTTAATCGGTTAAAGTGGAAACAGAATGGTGTGACAATTAGCCACTGAGGACCTCTCAGCAGTAGCAGCACAGCAATTTAAAGCTGGGCTCAACGATGGATGCAATAACGGCGATAGTTAAGAAACAGGCGGGAAGGAAAAAAGAGGGGATTCATAGAGCAGAAAAATAATAAAGGAGCAAATGTAATCTGGAGGATAAAGGCCAGTCTATAAGATGAAGTATCCACTGACTGCTCTGTAAACAAACTAAAAGTGGAGCTGCGCTCCGGTGACCACAGCACTGTTTTAATCATCTTTTTATATTCACCATATGCCTGTGATAACACTGAAGGGGTGGCTATCAATTTGTAGTGGCTACAGCTCACACACACATTACCCACCTGCTGTCTTTCCTTCGCATCCCAGTGCCACGGACCTGGACAAATTGACCAAATAACATATGGCTCATTGGCTTATATGTGGGATGTGGCTAAACCTACCATTTACTTCAGTGACACTTCAGTGAAAATCTCATGCTTTGTGGATGAAAGTTAAGCAAATCCTAACTGAGATTTGCATGTCTCTCCTTGGAATAAATGGGGTGTGTCATCCACTGAAACTCAAATCACTGCCATATAGATACAAATGTGTTTCCTGTAGAGAAATCTGAGGCCACACAGAGAAGCCCCTTCTGAGGTAATCATTATCATTTTTGTCAGGCGCTTGTTACATCAGCCTCATAGCTTGAAGTGACTCAGTCCTTGAGGCATCCACTCAGCTGTCTGTCAACCTCCAGATTACTTAACACTGACAGAGAATGAGATATTAGCCTGTCGTCCCAACCTATTAGTTTAGGACAGGCAAACTGGGTACAGGTCATTTAAAGTTAATCACAGCTTCCGTCATGACACCAGATGCAAGGCAAACTGTGCGGAATGCCTGATGTGCCACTTTGCATAAAGCAGCCATTTCCCAAGACTTGTAAACAAATCATTAATTTACCACACAATGTACCTCCAACCTCATTTCCTCTCTCGCTGAACACCGCAACCTTGTTTTGACTGGGATCTTGTCTGGATCAGATATTTTAGAGGAGAGATGAGGTCAGGAGAGAAGTCTTTAGAGCTTTGGCGCACACGTCTGAACAAATCAAAACATCACAACTATCTTAAACTCTGAGGATCCTTCTGCAGGCAGTACAGGGTTGGACCCGTGCAGTTTTTTGCTAGAAGGCTGTGCGTACTGGTAACAAACACAGTAACACAAAGTATGATATATTATGATGCTGGGGTAACTGTATTATATCAGTGTTTCTTGAAGTGTAGGCAGAGCTGCTGCAGATGGGGTACACACAAACATGAAAAGTCTGGAACAAATTTAAATAAATGACGATGTGCCATTATTTAAATAAAATGAATTGCTAGGGACTGACGAAATTGTGAGGTTGTGGGTTATGAATTTTGGTACTCATGCATGATGCCTTTAACAAGCCACACCATGCCATATTTATTTCTCTTTATCGGGACATTTGTCTGATACATAGAGAGAAAGCAGTAGAGTGGGAAATCATGATGTGTCTTTGTGATTTGAATGAGTGTGTGTGTGTGTACTTATTTTTCTCCCTGTGCCTGACTCAGCATCAGTATTTCGGTCCATCTGTAACTCTGTGTGTGTTCTGCCCTGCGACTCTCCTTTTCCCTTCTATCCATCGCCCTTTCCTCTGATCCCCCGAGGGACTGTGTGTGTGTGTGTGTGTGTGTGTTTGTGGAGGTATCTGTCTTCAGCAGAAAGGGAAAAGCATGTAAAATGTCAAATTCCAGCATGTAGACTAACAAAGGAATTGTTGTCTTCCAGAGGTTGCCATTAGTAAAACTGATCAAATCTAACCGTAATCTTAATGGTGCAGTTTAACATCCACAGAAGTGCACTTAGTTGAGTAAGATGAGAAGATACCAGTGTAGAAATCTGTATGGTAAATGTGAAACCAGTATGAGGGAGCGTATTGCAGTCCCTGTAAAGCTTGCTGATAATTATATTTGTGTTGCGGTCAAACTTTGTTGGGACAGTCATCCATCCATTTTCTTCCGCTTATCCCTAAATACTGATAACATGTATATCTGGAGTAGAAGCTTTTGCTTTCTAGAACTGGCGCACACATCAAAATACAGAAGGTGCTGATTCATTACAGTTCAGTGAATGACACTTCAGTATGAAATGACATGATATGAAAAATGTTAAGCTGACACTTATGAGCTGTTGGGGGTACATAACGATTATTCTGTTCTCTGCTAAAAAGAAAGCATCAGTTTTCAATAAAGAGACTACACAAAGCCAACAATAGCATCATTTTATTTCGGACTCTCACAGAGTTACAGTCAGATTTACCTTTGATTTCATATCTAGTGTTAATTACATTGGTGACATTTGTTATTCCCGGATTGCTCTGTTGATTGGGTGATGGGATACACATGATATTCTGTGTTGATGATCTATAGTTTATGAACCCTTTGGAATCACCAGGATTTTTGCATCCATTAAATGCCCTTCATCTAATCACACTTATAAGCAAAAGCAATCTCAATAAACTATTTGCATATCACAAGAGACACCTCTGGTGCTTCTATTTGACTTCTGTTGCTGAACATTTTACAGCAGGCTGGTAGGTAAGAGAGAGTGAATTTTTGTGCTAAACTTCCAAAACCTACTTGGTATTTCACTACAGGAGATGATGTAGTTCACTCTTATATAAATAAATGCATAAGAAATCTGGCTACTGTTAACATCTGGTTTTGTCAAGAGTGATTGGTGCATAAACTATGGCTAGATCACAACAACGTTCACAGGACCCTTTTGTAGAAGAAACTCTCATAGAAATGTGCAAAGCTGTTTTAAGGCTAGATGCCTTGCAATCATGAAAGGAAAAAGGAATTTGAGTTAGAGTCCTGGCTATGATCTGAGATACAGATATGACCTAAAGAAAGCTACTTGCACCCAAGGAATAATGATGAAATGACATTTTTTTTTCAGGAGGAATGGATCAAAATTTCTTTGGTCCACCCGATGGAGTTCCTTCATCAAGTTGTTAAATTCAAGCCTTAACAGCTTGCACTCTGAGTACTGGGTGAAATACAATATACCATGGTAAAATTGTTGGAAGGGATTCTAAGAAAAAATGGATACCATCCAAACCTCATCATTTTTTAAATCTTATTTTATCTTTTTGTTACCTCATACTGCCAGTGTAGACTTTCAGCTGTGAAAATTAGATCCAGAAAAAGGTGGTTTTAGGAGGGTGTAGGGGGAAAGAGCCAAATGAAAAGCCTTTTGATATCAGCATATGATGAATCTTACCATTCTGCCAAGGATAAAATGAGACCTACCATAATCTGTGCCTGTTAGGACAGCTAGTCATCTGCTCGCTGTGGTATGCGAGACCGGCATGCTGAGGCTGGTCATATGACTCCCACTGATGAGTCAGAGATGACAGTGGGAGTCCTGCCGCATGTCTGACCAGCCTCAGCCTGACCCTGGGGCAGCGCTCTGCCCCGCTGCGCCAAGTCTCTGCCGCTCTCTAATGCTGTTCACCCATTAGCTTCAGTGAGCCAGCGGACCTCTCTCTCATCCAGCAGCATTAATAGCATAATGGGGGTCATGGTCGGGGGTAATTTTGAGTTTGGTGGCAGATTGTTTGTGTATAGACAGAACATATGTGCAGGACAGAAACAGTTGCGTGCATGCTTACTATTGAATGCATACAATAATTTTAGGATCATTGCTTGGAATAATTAAGACAGTGGCGTATAAATAGGAGAATGTGACTACCTGTGTTATATACTATCATGCTGTTAGTGAAGTTGTAGTTTAACTTGTATTAATTATAATAGCTAGAATAATAATTTGAGGCCATGTTTCCTTCTTTTACCTATTAAAAAAACTAACAAAAAAATTGTCTGTGCCTTTTGCTGGTCAGACATTTCCCATCCATCCATCCCTCCATCCATCCATCCCTTCATCCATCCCGCCGCTTAACCAATTCAGGGTTGCAGTGCAGCTGTAGCCTATCCCATCTGTCAACAGTTGAGAGGTCACCAATCTTTTGCAGGTCTAACACGCACAGAGGCAATCCATGCTCACATTCACACCTACAGCCATGCCTAACAAGCACATCTTTGGACTGTGGAGGGATCCTACAGGGAGAACATGCAAACTCCAAACAGAGAAAGGCCCCAGCCGCTCGGTGGCTTCAAACCCAGAACCTTCTTGCTGTAAAGCAACAGATCTAACCGCTGCACCACTGTGTCACCCAGATGTGACATCTCCATAGATAAATAAATAAACAATAAATTAACAGTATTATTATTTTAGTAGAATCCTAAAAAATTACCCTGGACCTGTTCACAGATAGTCCGATGATACTCCTGCCCCCCTCAATGCACATGCAAACATACCAGCTCTGAACAGCTTCACTTAAAAGCATAGTGGATAATTACTCTAAGAGTCAACTACAGTATTTCAAGAGCAAGTAAAAGGTTTTTCTTTAGCGGACCAATGCTGTGAGGATTCCAGGATGAACTTGGCCCACTATATTGTACAGTCAGTGCTTCCTGATGATAGTCTTTATAATCCATTTAAACACAATTAATGTGCTTAAATATGCACCACAGAATGCAGTTACCATCTACATTTGAAACTTAAAGGACTTGAAGGTTACTCCTAGGCTTTTCTCTAACATATTTACTTAAATATAAATATTTACACAAACACTACATAATATGTCAAATCTAACAAAGATTAAGTACATTTCTGGTTGGCCGCTTAAGTGCTTGTAGCCAGATAAATGCTGGTCTTTAAATATTAAACTATATTTCAATAAGCCACTCATTTTAATAGTTTTAATAGTAGCATATGTGATAAAGAAAATCTGGTATATATTCACAATGTATTGCTGCGGATATTTCATAATAAAACTCTGGTTAAGAAATTGAGGATTTGTTTCCGCTGGAGCCCTAGAGGGCTTTACATTCAAAGCGGATGAGTTTGTGCTGTCACCCTAATTCAATAACTTTAAAAAGGGCAAAGGAGAGTTGAACAAAACAAGGCTCCATCAAATGCAGAAAATAAAAAATAATAAAGACTTTCCTCTAATTTTTCAGCCTGCTTAAAAGAAATTACCTGTTACCTTTTGCAGTTGAGGTAAACAAGGGCCCGGTCACTGTTTGAGTCAATATGGTTACTACATGCAAATTAGACTACTAGCCGATCAGTGGCTCTGTCAGTTCTACTGGATCATACACTGGCGTGGCCTGACGTTGCAGCGTCACACAGGAAATGTAATTTACACTGATTTATTGTTTGCACCAGCAGCTTTTAAATCTGAGCTTGCTGTGATGGTTTAAAACAAACACCATTCTGTTGTGTATTATGAGGGGAAATAAAAACCTGGGCAGTAACTTGAGGAAGGCTGCTGATTACATCCGCGATGCTTACAAACTCTGCTGAACTTTCCCTCAGTGAATCATTGTCTCCTTGGAGCCTGTTAAGATTCATTCTGCTCTGCATCGTCTGAGCAAATCTGTGTGCAATGAGTGGCCCCAACCTTTGTTGCTTAGGAGTTACAAAAACAAAGGACGTGAAAATATAGCGCGATCTCTATTTATTACTGTCAATCAGAGTAGAAAAAACGTTGCATAGTTTTTCAAACGTGGAAAGTGTCTGCTTTTAAAGCACCCTTCTGGCAGAAGATAGATATAGCTTTCCACTCTGCCACTCACTCTGTCACATGGCTGCCATTTCCTCTTCAGGGTCTCCTCTCTTGAGAGCTGGCCTGTCAGCCAGAGACGATGTGGGTTGGAGGTGTCAGATTTGACTGGGATGTGGAGCAGACAGAGGAGGAGAGAGGTGTGAGCGAGAGCCTCTTTTTTTTATTTAAAGCTATTATCTAGGGAGTTATTATCTTTGGGGACATCCTGAATGAAATGTTTTTGCTAATGGAAGTGAGCTGGCCTTTATAGTCAGCTGAGCATACTATAGAAGTCTTTACCTGCTTAACCTTTGCTGCCTCTGAGCCCCTGTGATGAACCATGAAGCTGTAAGGCAGTACCTCTTTGAAGCATGATTATTATTGCCCTTGCACCGTGTATTGACTCTCTCCGGGATCAGGAGAACACTACACAACTTCAGTCTTCTTCAGCTAAACCAAGGAGACCAAACACACACTTTTACTCACACGGTCTCCGCCCGCTCCCATAAACAATCATGGCTCTGGCAGTCTATTTAGCTGATGGATTTGGTATTGACTTTATGGGCTCCTGCTCCATCTGCAAGGGGCTGACATGGTTGGTTCCCTGCACTTGGATGGAGTAAGCTGAGGTGGATGGATTGACCTGCCTATCGATAACTCTTTCTTCTTGTCTGTGGGTGGATGTTTTATGGCCGCAGGAAGACGGGATGCTGAGGTTAGAGAGGAGAGCGAACTAGCATGAAAATCTGGAATGTCAGCTGAATTAGTTTTATTTCCCTGTGGAGGTTGATGAACAGACTTCAGCAGTTTGGAAAATAAACTGGAAACAAATCTCTCATCTCATTGGCTTGTTCTTCATGTCTGACTTTTTTTTTTTTTTTTAAAAAAAAAGTCTAAATATTCACTTGGAAATGAGATGTTGAAAATTTTAAACTTTA
>VUQK01004112.1:7719-26820 GCA_015106715.1 Bujurquina vittata | reverse complement strand
CGAGAGAGGGAATGGAATCGGATGTAGAAGAGTATTAAGAATGGAGAGACGGGGGTAAAAACAGCAATGGTAGGTGGAGGAGGAAACAAAGAAAGAGAGAGGGGAGAAAAAGACGAATAGGAGGAGAAGAGAAGGAGTAAGGCAGTTAGGATGAAAGGTCAGAGCGAAGGGGCAATGGGGTACAAGGTGAGGAGGAAGAAGAAGGAGAAACGGGTGCAAGTTTTGATGCAAGAAGCAAGAAGTGGAGGAGTTGGCGTAAGCGAAGGAAAGGGATATGAGGTGTGCGAGGAGGAGGAGGAGGAGGAGGAGTAGTAGTGAGGGAGGAGATGACAAAGATGAGGATGTGTGAGCAGTGGCAAAAAGGAGGTTTGAAAGGTGGGTAACGGGGAAGCCAAGTGCAGAAATCGATCGGATATGGTGCCCGTGCAGAGAGAAAGAAGGGAGAGGAGAGAGGGGGAGGAAAAGGGAGATCGGAGGGGGGTTGGAACTCAGAATTGGCCTCTAATGGAGTCTAAACATTACAGTTTACCTGTTGCACTCAAAACTGTGTAGAATTTCATCACAGCAGCTTCCAAACAACAAGGTGATCAGATCAGAGTAGATTTTATAAGAAAACAAATTTCTCTTTATGAAGGCACAAAACATTCCAAAAGGTTCCATATTTTCCAAGGTTCCATAATAAGTCATGAAAGACTTAAATTTTAAACAAATGGAAAAAATGGAAATGGAGTGACAGAATTCATTTCTTCCCAACTTTACCGTTACATCAGGTTCTCATCAGATTTTGTGTGATTCTGAAATGTATTCCCAACAGTCGATGGCGAGGAAAAGAGGCCCGTCACATTATGGAGAAAAAGTCTCGACTGATTCCAGCGCACTTTTATAAAATTGTGGATCTTATACTGAGCTTTTTATGGGCCATCTCATAGTTGAAAATACATTTGGCGCTCAGAGTAAATCCTTAGTGTGTGACAGTCAGCTGTGCGCCAGGACTTTCCAAGTGGAGCACTTCAAATGAAGCATGATTGGAAATCTTTTTAGAGCTGGGTCACTTTCATTTATCTGCTGCTTTGACAAATCAGTTTGGACAACTCATAGTCTCACATTACGAAACATCCATAACCATCTCAGCAATGCAGAGATTTTGATTTCTCTTTATGGACTCTAAATTTTGTGTTTGTGACAGAAACAGTTCACTGTGCAGTAGATAGAAACCGAAGAGCAGCTGAAATACACAGACAAGACCTTTTTAACAGCTGGCCTACTTTTATGGTTTGAAGACATGATTATTTTGTTTCTATATCTGGTTTATATATATATTTTTTTGGTATATATAAATTAAACAGTACTTTATATGATCTTATTATCTCCATGCATCAAACAGGCTCCATTTGAGGCCTAAAGCAGCATCTAAATACAGGTTAGGATGCAGCTCAACAGCATGCAGAGGACATGGGTAACATCATGTGGAGAAGTTTACACTGGCAGCTCAAATCTGACTTCATCTGATGCAGCCAAGGCATCGGTTTTCTTTTGGTCCTTTATCTGTAGGGCTTAATTAAAGTTCATCTAAAATCTTTTATGTAAAGGTTAGATCGTTTTGAAACAGATTTGAGTGTGCCGTGTAAACTCATTCTTCACTGTGGGGAGAAAATAAAGCAGCATGTTGAAATGGAACTGGGAGTGTGGGTCAGCCAAACGAACAGTAGGCACTGAAAGAAACTGAAAACAGAAAAAACTAGAAAACAAAATCACATAGAGCTTAATAAACATAAATGAAAGAAAAGTGTGACAAGGAGTGAAAAGAAGGAGTGTTTCTTGTCTTTTACCTTATCCTCTGCCCCGTTCTGTGAACCCTGGCTATCTCCAGGGCAGGGGGTGCAGGTGTACGGGGAGTCCACAAGGGACTCCCCTTCAACCTGAAGGTCCCTGCCACTTGCTGGGGTTTTACCCAGGCTGTCTACTTTCTCCACAAAGGACTGCAGCTGGATGTGTAGGGCCTGAAGCCTGCTGGTCAGAGCACCAACCAAAGGACGGTCGGCCAGATCAGACAGCCCTAAGATCTGAGGACGCAGAAATAACAGAACGTATCCCACAGTCATTACTGGCCATGTGAGGGACGGGGCAGAGTTGATAAATGATAAGCTGCAGGGCTTAAACTGCAGGTGGCTGAACCATCGGTGCCAGAAAAAAAATGCCAGAGAGAAAGCAGAAAACATTTGTCTCCTAGGCTACGGCGTTTCTCGCTCTTGCAGTTATCCTTTCATTTGAAACATCTAGCATCTATTTAAAATACTCATGAACTTACTGAGAAGCTGTGCCTTTGTAGAGAAAAAAAAGGTTCACTTATAGGAACAACAAGAGGCAAAACAGAGGACACACACCTGGCTGTGAGGCTGAGGTTTCTCCAGATCACATGGCTCTGCTGCCTCACTGCTGCAGACCTTGTGAAAGATGGATGGGGATGAAGAGAGGCAGTTAGACTCGGGGGAGGTCAGGAGTTGTATAGCTGTCGAAACCAAGCGAGCCTGGTCCCTCATGGCTAGCAAGGCATCATGGTCCTTCTGCCCCAGGCACACAGGCAGTGATGCTGTGGCGTCAGCATTGTCCTCGGTCTTCTTTTTCTGTTCCTTAATCTCCAGGACATCGTTCTCACCCCCTACTGGCTCTTTGCGCTGGGGTGGACTGATGGAAAAAAAGGATATTGGTTTTAATAGTTGTTTAACAGCTGATATGTGGATTGTATATTTTTCAGTTTTGGATTGTCATGAAATTAGATACACATAATTACGTCTCTCCACAAGCTAAACGCTTCACGCTTAATCTACGGTAATTACCACGGAGGTTATGTTTTAGGTGTCGTTTGTGTGTCATTCTGTCTGTAAACACGATAGCTCAAAAGGTTTTAGATGAATTTTGATAAAACTTTGTAGGCGTCTAGAGTGGGGTCATATTAACAATCCATTTAAATCTGGCTTACATCCGCCAAAGTCTTCAAGGTCAACTTCATGATTTTTTGGTCCTAAATTGACAAATAGCCTTATAACTTAGAAACTGATTCTTGCAAGCGTGGTGTCAACATAATAAGTACATAGTCTACATAGTATAAAGATTGAAAATAAAGACTTTAAAGGACTCTTGTGAAAACTGCTGATTTCATAGGAATTAACAGGGTAAGTAGTAGCCAGGAAGCGCTAATCAAATACACTTGATTAACTAATCGTCATCAAGTGTGGTCACCTTTATAAAAGCAGAAGGAATGCCTTAATCTTCCTAGGAGCGGATGTCCCAACAAATTCACCCCAAGGAAACGGCAAAAAACCTGAAAGCTACTTCTCAGACTCTACAGGCTTCACGTACATGTTAAATGTTAAAGTTCAAGACATTAAAATTAGAAAAAGAATGAATAAGTTTGGCTCGTTTGGAAGGGTTATCAGAAGATAGCCTCTTCTATCTCTCTAAAATGAATAAATAAATAAATAAAGATGGCAGAACAACTTAGGTTTGCAAAGTTGCATCTGAACAAAACACAAGACTTATGGAGCAAAGTCCTTTGGACAGTTTAGACCAAAGTTCAAATATTTCTGGTCATAATGCACAGCATCACGTTTGATGAAACCATCCAACCACTTTCTTCATTTTCAGGGTCGAGGAATTCCAGAGGAATGCCTGCAAACCTCAATGAACTGAAGCAATGATGTAAAGAAGAGTGGGCCAAAATTCCTCCACAATGATGTGAGAGACTGATAAAGTCATCCAGAAAATGATTATTCAATCTACTAAATCACAGGCCGAACTTAGTTTTTCACAGGACTCTATGCAATCCTGTGTAGATAAGTTGGGCTGGTGAACATGGTACACAGTTGTACCTGTTAAATATCTGCACGCTTGTGTTTTCACACCCTAAATTCTCAGATCAGCTAGCATTTAGCTCAAAGCCAGCACAGCCTCATAAAACCTCTTCGATCCAGCACTAATGTTCACCCTGCACCCAAAGCACCAACTTCCCACAGACTTCAATGACATCACCTGCGTGTGCAGCAGTAGTGCCTCAGTGTGTGAGTTCATGAGGCTCAGAGTAGTATTAATAGAACAGGGACAGCATTATGAGACACGTTACAGAATGTTGCCTTGACAACGCCACAACATGTTTCTTATTATTGTAGGTGTCAGACTTCCTTCTTTTACTTTGTTTTTTTAAACTTAATGGACCAATTCTACTTGAACAACAGAAGTTGTGTAAAAAGCTCTGACAGAGAGCTTTTGCATGTTTGCATGTTGCATGTTATGGTTTTGCAGTGGGACACCCCTGAGCCCAAATGATGTAAAGTGAACAGCAAAAGAGAAAATATGATATACCTGCTGGGGAGGCACTCAGCTGAGTCTCCAGCCTCTGCATCTGTCTCCAGAGCCAGTCTTAATGGAGTGGAGGAGGATGAAGATGAGGGAGAGTGATAGGAAGCCAGATCGCAGCGCTGCAGGTTGGACAGAAGTACACGATTCTCGTACTGCAGCTTCTTCACTTTCCCGCTTAGTTCTCCAATCTGAAGCCTTGCCAATCGAAGCTCCTCCTCTTGAGCTGGGGTGTCCGTGCTGATAAGCACCGACCCTTCCTGTAATGTGTGCACCGGACTGTCGTTGAGCATCCCGTCTGTCAGCGACATTAGTGAATTGGAGGACAGTGTGGATGCAGGAGGTGGCAGTTCAGATTTATAGCGGTTTATCTCGTTCATCAGGAGTTTGTTTTGTTCCTCCAACTCAATGAGAGACCTCCTCAGGAGCTCTGCCTCTTCCTCCACAAACTGCAGGTGTCTCTGGAGCTCCATGACGTTTTCAGATGAAGCCCCGCCCCCAAGCACCATGGCCCCTCCTGTGAGGCTGAGCCCTGCCCCCAGACCGCCACCGACACCAGCGAGTTCTTGAGGAACATCTAGGAAAAAAACAACAACAATAAAAATAATTAAAGTTAGATGCTAAGAAAAATTAAAGTAATAAAAAATAAGATCATTTTGAACTCCAGGCAGGGAAGATCATGTGAGAAATAAACTACAGAACAATTAAACGATGAGATGAACCACCTTGAGGGCCCTTCATGTCGTCCATCTCAGCTCGTAGCCCCCTGTTCTCCACCTCCAGTTCAACAATGCGTCGACTCAGAAGGTTGGCCTCCTCCTCGACCAGCTTTAGGTGGACTCGGATCTCTGCCTCGCGGGTGTGGGGGGAGTCAGCGACCTTATGGGGAGTAAAATAAAGCAGATAGAGGAAAGCAATTCACCTCCAAATTCCTTCATTTTCTGACAATCTATAGCCACGTAACTTAAGAGCTCAATGCTAAAAAACAAAACAAAACAATAAATCAATAAAAACCAGCAGGCTTGAAACATGCAGGTTATGCTGACTGATGATTCCTGCATAACTTCAGCTAGGATCGACCTATCCCCCACAGCCCTTTGCAAGGATAAGCAGGTGTAGCTGATGGATTTCTGTAGGCTGTATCAGTTTTAATATTCATAGAAATATTTGTTTGGTTTCCCTGCCTTCTTGGAGTTAGATTTGAGATTTTCATGCTGTGAATAGTTTGCTGCTAATTGTCTCAAATGTATTTTCAGCCATCCCAATGTCTCCTCACCTCTTCCACAGTAAGTGAGGCATTGATGTCGCCATAGAGCGACCTGTACTTAGCCAGCTCCTCCTTCATGGCCTCACTGTCCTTCACCAGTTTGGTCAGCTTCTTGCACATCAGGGCTGATTCCTCTTTGGCAAAGTGGAGCTGACATTTCAGGTCTGAACTGTCCTCCTGCAGCGACGGGGCGAGATGAAAAGAGAGCACAGAGGTGACAATGGTGAAAAAAGTGCTGCATCACAAAGACACTAAAATGCACACAAGCATGTTATGCAAATGCCGAAGGGCTACGTCATTGCTTAAGTAATGGATCATTTGTTTGTTTGTTTGTTTGTTTTTTATTCATTTTGGTTCAAACTTGGACAAAAATGACACTGATGATATGTATCTGAAGACCAGATATTCCTCCACGAGTGATGCACACTTTCCCCACTTGAACCAAAATGTAAAATTCAATCAGTTTGATTTGGTCAGATATTACAATATAAAAACATGCATATGACTAAAGGAGGAAAATATTTAAATGACATGAATTTAATAACCTTTTTGAAGCTCTGGTCGTTTGAGCCTTAGATCTAATTGAAAGTCCCCCTCAGACCTTTCAGTGTAATTTCCATGACAGTCCATCATATGATTAGAAAGCAATAAAAAAATATAAATAGCTGTGGTTGAGCTATATTATATGTGTTTACAAAGAAGAAATGACAACAAAAAGATAATTAAACAATGCTCCATTAGTGTAATTTGGGCAAAAATGTAAAAGGAAAGGGTGAATGAAGACAAATAAATGAGAAAAAAAGTGAGTAGATAAGGTTGGTGAATCTGAATTTTTGCTCTCTGGCAAAGGCAACAGACAGTCTCATCTTAGACAGAGGTACAGATCTGAAAGGAGTGACACACACAAACTCAAAGCTGCAGACACACTCAAACACACAACAAGCTGACCAGTCACATCACTTCATGAACAGAGCTGCTCAGCTTGGAATCTGCAACCTTTAGATCCATCAAAACTGATAACTGGACAAGATTAACGTGAATCATCTGAGGACTGAATTTTATTCTGGTGGTCAAAAATGTAGTATTTTGATCCTGGTATTAAAATGACCACAATCAATTACAGTTCAGCAACTCAGCTGGGATGAGTCAGTTTTAAATCCATCTTTAAAAATCCCCTTAAAAAATAAAATAAAAACATTAACAAAATAACAAAGCTCTACTTGATTAACTTGCAAATTTCAGCTAACAAGTAGTGAGGTCAGAGTCATGCGGTGTAACAATACAACTACACACTCATTAGTGGTTTATTTCAGACGTATCATCTGGAAAAAAGTATTTACAACATTGCTGGGATACAAAGAGCAACAAAGACAGACTATGGGATAAAGTTAAATGCTATAACATCGTGTACTCCAGTGTATCATAACGTAACAGTACCACAAGTGTATTTATATAAGTTTCTAAGTTGCTTGGTCAGCTGAGACATACTGAGCTTATTATTAAAATCCCTGCTGCACTCTTGTCCAGGTCTCTCTTGAAAAAGAGATTTTCAATAAAGCTTCAACCTGGATACATACAGGATTATATATAATAAAGTAGGATGCTTATTGTTGTGCTTGTTCTCTACCAAACATTAACCAGCATGACTAATGCTAATTGGCCCCCTTTTTTTAAAACTATTTAAAGTCAAAATAAACATAACTGCAAGTATTGTATAATAACCGAATTAAGATTAAATAAATTAAAACAGCATCTCTTTTTTTTGCACTTATCCCAAACTCAGTAGTACGTTTTGCCGACCTGAGGTGACCCTCCACAGCCGTTCCTCAGAAGCAGCTCTGTGGCTGTATTTATTTTACGGCCTGTGGAGCGATTCCAACCACATTAAGCGCCGGCGAATTTATAGCCATTTATGGTATGTGGCTTGGAATGGGAGCCCGGGCTCGGCTTGTGTTAGCAGCCAGAGAGAGATGGTGGTGTGGATAATTACCTTCACTGCAAACGCCTTCTGTGGTGATTTGCTAGTCTGCTAACTTTTTAATTCGGTATCAGTGTACTTTGTTGTTGTGTAAAACCTGAGCTCCCACGCCTCTTACTCCTTTAATACCTTTTCCACAGCGGGATAAATCATTCTTTCAGTGGTGTTAAAACTGCTCTTAATGATTTGGAAGATTAATGAGAGGAGATCGGCTTGGAAAAAAGTGGAGGAGAGGGTACAGAATCAAAAGGAAGGAGAGACTGAAAGTGCAATCTTGAGACCTGAGCTGTGTTCCCCAAGCAAACAAAAACTTAGTATGTAAGGATTACAGGAAAGTACAAACACCTTGAGGACAAGATGGAGAAGAGCAAAGATGAGAAGGAACAAGGGAACTGCTGAGCTACCTCCTTCAAACCGCAAGCAGCCCGTTTACACAGTTAAGATTGTGATCCCAGAGGAAATGGCTCAAAACAAGCGGAGACACACAGACAACAAAGTCATGAGTTGTGACGCCAAAACGCATAAAAGATGAGGTTTCCTAACTTGACATAATCTGTGTCTGTTCTAAAATCAGCCCATGTTTAAAGCATGGGTAAATGCAGGGAAGCATAAGGGGTGCTCGTGTTTCCTGAAATACCTGCATTTGTGTTTGTTTTGCACGCAATCGAGTTTGCCATAAAAACTGGCCATCATAAAATGGTTGTGAGATACTGTGATGAGAACATAACAATTCATAATAGCTTGTTCTATATTACATATGTTACACGTTGTAATATTGTACTCTAATGCAGAGTATTTTATGTGTGGGAATGTTTATGGAGGACAAAACAGATTTTCACAATTATATCAGTGCCGTTGTGCTTTTCCTGCTCGATCGGGAGTAATAACAGTCACAGCTCACCTACAGCGCGCGCCATTGCATTTCTAGAAAGGTGACAGCTGCCTGCAGCTATGCTGGCACTAAAAGTTGCAACAAAATATCACACCGTTTAATGTCAATGTTTCATATTGCGTATTCACAAAGAGCGGTATGGTTCTGTAAAAATTTCCTGTAGCTTTTACGACTAACTCAGGGTTCCCTGAGTCCCGCCTACGTTTGTTATTCGTATTCCACTCCTTCTGGTCAGCGTCACTCCCTCTGCAGCTTTGTGTCTCTTATTGATTTGTTAAATCATCTGGAGGAACACAGACTGTGTGTGTGTGTGTGTGCGTGCGTGCGTGTGTGTGTGTGTGTGTGTCTTTCATACCTGTGGGCCGAGCTTCTTGTCAGGTTTGTTGTTGGGTCGCGCTCCTCTTTTCTTCTGGGAGTTCTGAAACAGAGACACACACAGACTCATTAGTAAGACTCGACACCACGTCGACTGTGAACAGCTTCAATAAAATGAAGAACGGGTTCAGTCTGAAATAAGGAGGACAGAGCAAGGGGATGAAAAAATGTAGGAAACGTACAAAACTGAAGGGGAAAAAAAATGACTGAATTACATATGACACAAGGCAACTTCCAGGGCTCTAAGAGCCAAAAACTGCTGTTCCTGGAGTGGCCACTTGAGACTATTAATTCCTGTAGATTCCATAAGAACATTTACAGTGTAGTGCAAAAGAACAGCTTTGAGTCTATGGGCAGTTTTTCCCTTCACGACAACAGTATGGCTGCAAAAACATTTAAGTACAGAAACTAATGGCTGATGGCACACTGGATTCATTGGTAACAATGTGTGTACTGCAAGGCAAATCTTCCTATTTGGGCCTGAATTTGCATCCCCCTCCACCCCACCCAAAATAATAAGCAATATTGTTAATATTAATTAGAATTAAATAAATACATTTAAAATACTTGAAAGATACTTTTTTTAATTCACCATGACTGTCATTAATGGGTACAAGCAGAAAAATTAAATGAATTTCATCTGTGCGTGAAGTGTGGCTGTAATTAATTTCGTAGCACAATATCCAGACCATCTTTGTTTGTGCAGCTGTACAATATTATATGTAAGCAGCAACTCTGAGCCGTAATCTGCCACTGAAACCACACCAGAGACATACGAACCTAATTCCACGGCCTTACAAGCCACACACACACACACACACAAATATGAAATTACAAACACACTGTTTCATATGGCACACTTCCTCTCCCACTTGGGCTAAGCTCTGGATGTCATTGCAGTGGTGATGTGTATCATTCCTGTGGTGATTGGAATCAACACTGATATGAGCGTGGAATTATAGCTGTGAGGTGGAGGTAGAAGTGCTAGAATAAAGAGGCACAGGCGCGCGCGCACACACACACACACACACAGACACACACACACCTCTGTTCATCCAAGTATCTTCCCAGTGCATCAGACTATCATAAATCATCTTTCTTCCCTGTCTTTACAGCCAACACCAATTATCACACACACACACACACACACACACACACGCACACACACACACACACAAGCACACACAGGACAGACGCTGCAGTGAAAGCAGCGAACCTCATCTGGCTCAGTCCGTTTCCATGGAAACAAGCTACTCTGCAATGAGAAACACCAACAACAAAAGGAAGAAAAGGAGGGATGAATGGAAGAAAACGGTGATGAAGGATGATGTAGATATATTAATAAATGCCAAAACTTGGGTGTATATATATATATATATATATATATATATATATATATATATATATATATATATATATTTTTTTTTTTTTTTCCATCTACAATATAATTTAAAATTTTCCCAAAATGACCGTGTTTTAAGTGAATTATTAAAATGCTGCGCTGGCACTATCAAGTACAGAGGAAACTTCAAAATATTTCATCTTACAAGCAGGTGTGTTGCAGTGCAGCATCAGTCTGAAGGACATTCTTCCTGCCCTCCACTCATCATTCTTTGGGTTATTTTCCGACATTTTTCCATCTTTCCCTGTTCTCCTTTGCTCTCCCAACCTGTTTTATAACCAGTCTATCGGGTGAAAACAGTCTGTTAAAAGCTCTAAAGTCACTGATCAATAGGCCTGCTTGATAATGGAACCATTGATTCTGGCTGGAGGAAGAGTTGGATCAAGTTTTCAGCTGGGCAGCATTCACTGCAATCCCTGAATTGGCAGCAAAAGCAATTGTTGTTTGGTCTGACTAATTGTCATTAGAACTGAAAATGCAGTAAATGAATACCTCCTAAGACCCTTTCTGGGGAAAGGTGAGCAGCAATCTCTAGGGTCAAACAGTGAAGCTATTCGGAAAGTGCTAAAAACTGCAGTTCCATAAAGCCGCTTCTGGCTGTTTTCTGATCTGGATTTCTCTTATGTTGAACTAAAAATGGGAGGCAAAGTGACATATTGATATTAGAGACCTTTAGAAACATCAAACGATATTAATACATCATCGATTACAGTAGCAGGAAAAGCGTAGATGTGTTCCAATACATCTGCTCCATTCCAGTTGTCCCATTAGGTAGCGACTTCATGGAACAACCTAATCAATATACAGTGTCAGAGTGTAACTGTGGGACAGCCAGTGTGCACAATAATGCTAGAGTGAAGCCGAAGCTGCTACATGGAATATACAAGTTTTTTTATAATTATTTACTTGAGCACATTACCTGTCTGCATATCTGTTATTTTCCTGTTTCAAACTGACTCGTTTAAACCTGCTTTACCTGACTCTTTGCCGAGCCGGGCAGCGGCACGACAAACTGTTGCACATTTACCCATCAAACACACCGGACTATGTGATCCTCTGACTCTGACACTGCATAATGGAAAACAGAAAATAGCAGTATAAACTGACAGTTAGCTGCCTGAACAGACTAGATCAGAAAATGCTGACACAATGTGTCGAATTCTTGCAGGTTCCTCTCATTGCAATTTCTATCAGCCAGCAAAGAGCTGACCAAACCGACGGTTTAAGAGCTAAAACGGGAACCCGGTGCCTGAAGATGGGAAAAGGGATGATGATTTTAGCCACCCCTTTAAATATATTAATATATCTTTCCACTGATCATTGCTGCAGTGGCATTAACATTAACCAAGACAGTAACAAATGCCTCAAATATAATGATCATCATTACCCTTCAACATACAATATTCCTGTTTCTGGGAAGCTTCACTATGACATAAGCATGCTTTGAAATGTTCATTATTATTTTATGTAAACGCACACACACTGTGACCAGAGCCTGGTTCTCATGTTTCCCAGCCTGTAGGTCTACGGTTACACTGCAGATATGGTAACAAGTCAACTTCCATTGTATCTGATAACATATTTAACAGCGTCTGACTGCTGCCTCTGCTTTTCCAGCAGCAGCAAAGGTTGTGTCAGGATTTATTTTACAATGACCCCACTGTTGATTTTCTGCAGCAGAAATGCTGATGAAAAGGGAGATGAAAGGGGAGATGGAGAGAGTAAAAAAAAGGAGGGAGAAATGATGACAAGTGCAGAGAGCGGCAGAAAAAGGAGCAAATAGGTGGATTTTCAAAGTCAGACAATATTGCCTGACTGAACTCGTGGATGAGGGGAAACAGATCAGCAAAGGGAGGAAAAGAGGAAGAGATGGCCAATGACAAGGAGACAAAAAGCAACAACAGTGGCAGAGGAAGAAAAAAAAAGGAATATGTTGTCATTCCTCTGTCATGGATGAAGAGTCACAGCGGTGTAAACTCTTCTCCTTCCAATCCAATTTGATCTACAGCTCATCCAGCCATGACATACGCTGCTGCAGAGCAGGGCGGGATCAAACACACTAAGACAAACACTCTGAGGAAAGTTAGGAAAATCTGGAAGAGGGCTGTGAAAAAATGTTAGAAGTGATAGCTGAAGAAGGACGGCAAAACCTAAGAAACATGATGAAACTCAACAAACCACTGTTGCAACACACAATGTGGCAATGGTGACATCTGCAAGGGCACAAATCAGCAAAATGGGAGCGAATGAGACTTAAATACACCGAAATGATGATTGACAGCAGCAAAAATAAATATCTGTAAAGTTTGCTGAAACAGCAATGGAAAAAAACCTCACACACTACTAAAATATGAAACCCAAAAATAACAAGAAGAGCAACACTAATTAAAAATATTCAATACCGCTTTATTGAGACGTCACTGTTGCTAAGTGGTTGACAGACTGAAGAGAGGAAAAAAACTTTTCTTTCTGGAAACAGGGTGCTGACAGGGTTTCTGTGAAAAAGGTTTTAACAGCCTAGTCAGGTTATGGCCCGTCACACAGGTTAACTGGGAATAGATGACACTGCTGCCGGAGAATGGGAGCGAGAGAGAGGATGCTGGAAAGAAATCAGATTTGCTTTCGGTGTACAGACTCACCTGAACCAACCAGGCATGAAACCCTGTGCGTGACGCAGCACAGAGGAAAGGACCTCTGCTATGAAATGGACTGTAAGGACAGGAGCTGAACTTTATCTATACATCCTTCAGTCATTGATGCAGCACTGCCAATGATTTCCTCTGAAGGCACAAATCTGATGCGTGTGTTTGTGGGTGCAGATGGGGAGTGTGCAGGTTTCTGGAAGGAAAATTGATTTATTTGAAGCGGATGAAGCAGCAGACTCTCACTCTCTCTCTCTCTGTTGCAGGCAAAGGAGCAGTCTCAGCATGAAAGAACAGGACACTCGCGTCTCATCATCACCACCGCACACCCAGGAACAAAGACTGGCCACAACACAGCACACAATAGGTTGCGTAACCCGGGTTATGTGCGTTTCTGTGTGTGTGTGTAAGATAAGAATGGATGGTGGGAGAGAGAAATGGAAGAGTGACAAGTGGGAGAGGAGGAGATAATTAGAAAGCACTATCCCTCCTAGTGCTAACAAAACACAACAAATCAGCAGAGGTAGCTGCTAGAAATCATTAAATTGGCTCATTAATGAGGTTTGAAAGGCAATTAATCTTTTTTTTATCATTCTGCTTTGGGAACAAAATCCTCTCGCATTCTTAAACAAGCTAAATTAACACATCCTGCTCAAAACTTGCCGTTTACTGACTAAAACAATCTAATACCGTCAACACAAAAACACAAAAGCGTGCATGTATTGTTGTGAACACATCCTAACATCGTATTTATACTTGAAAAATGCCTTTACCCACTTCCTAGGATGCAACGGGAGCATTAAGCAGCTTTTCCCAGCTGTCTGCAGACAGAGCAAAGCTGCTCCAAGCACGACGGAGTAGAGCAGATAATACGAAAGCAACACCAATGTTTTCCCAATCCCTAGTCTGCTCAGCTCATTACTACACACTCATGCTGTTCCTCCACACTTTGCAGTGTCTCTCGCACTCTTAACACACATTTCATGAAAACATTACAACACCCTGTTAGTACGAAATGAGGAAATAATAAGATCATTTGCTGTGAGCGCTTCAAGCATGAAGCCACTTTGTCTGCTGTGGTTAGGTCCATGAACTCCAACAGAGGACCAGAAATAAAGAAAACCTAAAGATTTCCTCTATTTTTTTAAACTTTGTCAATCAAATAGTACAGGGATAATATTTTAAGTAATCCAGATAAAGAATTCAGTAATATTTGCTGTCACATATCTTGGCACCAAAGATTCTGTTGTCCAGTAGTATTGATGCCCATCTCCTATAGAAAGGTGTTTATTTAAAGTCCTGTACCATGTCCTATATTAAATAAAAGAAGCCTGGCTGGCCTTGAGGCCTCGGCAGATGCTTAAAGAGAAACCTTGAGGTCAGTTGCGGGGTCAAATTTGTGGGGTTCAGTAAAGGCTTGACAGAGCTTGACTTTTTCAGACCTCTCCAAAGTAGAGAGAACTCACCAAACAGAGGAATCTACTATAACAAAATCCTGCACACAGATTTCACAGCTCAAATAATCAATTATGGGGAAAATGACTGCTGTTTGAAACAGAAGAAAAAGAAATAAATTAAGGTGCAGGCATCTGAAAATGCTGCACCCAACTTCAAAGTAAGGATGATTTGTAACTGAAGTGATACAATCTTTCATAGTAGCTACTCTGGCCTCAAGTAGGAATTTCAAGATCTGGGCATATTAAATTTGATGCTTAAAACAGGAAGAAAACCAAACTTGCTTTTACTTTTTGAACGCTAACATCAAATGTAGCAGAGCCACAAGTAGCCATGAGGACAACAAACCGTGCCAGTAATGTTTGCTATAATGCAATATTCATTTGTGATGACAAAACGCTCCTGATCACACCAAACCAAGTGAGACTGCAGCTGTAAAATACCTGACCTGGTTATGAATGTAACTATTGAACTAAAAAACATGAACACTGAAGAGGAGGAAAGGAAAAATATCAGCGGAAAGCCGGAGTGTTCAAGGATGTGTTCCAAACCTACCAAACTGGCACATTAACAGCAGAAACTCAAGGATCCGATTAACGCAAACAACCGGTCCGATAATGGTGTTAATTTTCAAGATGCCATTTTTGTTGCATGACGTAACAATTAGGCTTTAATCAGGAAATGATTCCTGGGAAAAAAATCACAAAAGGAGCATCTAAGACACCAAACCATTTTAGTTCAGAAATCTAGCAATGAGCTGACATCATTGTGGACTTTCTGGTTAAATGTAAAACAAAGGTCCCTTTCTCTAGCATGCACAGACACACACACACACACACTGCATGCTATCTCTGGTTTAGCCAGTTATGTTCTGCTTTCAAAGTATTTCAGGAAAGGCTCGAGGATGAAGGGAAAGAGATGAAAAAAAACTAAATAGACAAGCAGCTGATGAATGAGTGCTGTATGCGAATGAGCAGCCTGATACCATCACAGTGAAGAAGGAAAACCAGGCGATCTCTATGTATCACCTTCACAGATACAGAGAAATGTGGAGGAGGAACAGACGCGCTGACTGAAAACTATTAATCTAACCGTTTCTGTCTGATGCTTCAGGATGTCTGGGAGAAGGGGTCATGACCCCGGCGGACTGACTGAGACAGATTGATACAAATAAAATGTTGTTTGTTTGTTTTTGTATTTTCCCCCATCTGCTGTCTAGTAACATGCACTAGGATAATTAAAGCTAGATAAGACGCTGAAGCTCTTTCTGACTGCTGTGCTGTTAGTACCTAATAAAGTGTCCAGTGTGGCGTATAGAAAACAATAAGAAGCTGGCTTGTAAATCAACAGTTTTTTATGGCCTAACATGTGACCACCTGCATTTACAGGTGTATTTGCCTGTACTTTACCTTCTCCTGAGAAACAAGGGTTCTGCAAAGGTTCTGACACATAACCATTTCCACTGGTGGTGCCAGTTCCCCATCAAGAACCTGTTCCATGTGCCAGTGGCAAAACAAATGTGAAATTGGCCATCAGCGGCTTATGGGAGTGGCTACAAAAAACTCTTCACAGATTCAACCAAATCCATGATTGCTCTTCCCACAAAAATGAGCCCAAAATCCTGCTAGTAAGAAATGTGAAGTGGTTCTCAAAAGGTACCAAAGCTGGCTTGGCACCAGCACCAGCTTGTGTTGGTACACAACAGGTGACACCGTCTCCTCACAAAAAATGAGCTCATCTGTCAGTACGTCACAATATGGCTTCACCACAACTGAGTGCACACATCCTTCCATCAACTCTGCCGATTAACTGTTTTGTCAAACATTAGTGTTAATTAATCTACAGCATGTTTGATGGAAATTAAAATGATCCAACCCCGTTGTGCATAAGTCAGTGTTTTCTGGTAAACAACCTGACACACACTCCTCCGGCTGCTGGAGGATGATGTGAGGACTTCCCAGCTGCACGAGCTGACAGTCGCATTCATTTTTATGCTGTTGCTTTTAAATGTTATTACTTCAAAGCACAGTCGGGTCTTGTCTTAAAATGTTCCCACCATATCTGTTGTCGTACTTCACTGTGCAAATTAAGGCTGACATGATGTAACACAAGAGTGATTCAGCTCACATCCGCTTGTGTGTGTATCAGCGTAGCTTAAGCCAATAGAGTGAATGGTCTATTAGCATTGCATTAGCATAGCATTAGCAGAGCAACAAAGAGCTGCAAGACAGAAAGAGGATGGATATGATACTCTGCAACACCAGACTGTATAGAAAAGAGAGCCAGCCTCCTTCTCTTCAGTTTACTTTGGCTCTTCACAGACAAAAACACACACACACACACACGCACACACGCACGCGCACACGCGCGCACACACACACAAACACTCTGAAATAGGCAAACAAAGGATCAAGAATCAAGGAAGACGAGGAGAGGAGAGGATGGAGAAGGAGAGGAGAGGAGAGGATGGAGAAGGAGGGGCAGAGCAGGGAGGATTTGCAGGTCTTTGTTACTAGAACCGCCACTGACTTCCAGCCACTTTCATTACAGAAAAGCTTATGTGTATATCTGTCAGCGTGCGTGCGTGTCTCCAGACACTCTGCTTATTAAGGCAGTGTGTTAGTAGGTGACCTTGCGCAAATGAACACCCTTCAAGTTGTATTGATCTGAATTATTCATATGTGTATGGTGTGCATATTCTGCCTGTTACAGTATGTGTGTTTAGCTGCAACATAGATGTGCACAGTATTAACTCCAGTCCACTACATGTGTGAGTGCACGGATTTGTGTGTTTTTATGAGTGTGCCTGGCAGTGCTGGAAGCTGAACAAAGCAACGTCTGCACAGCCTAAGAGGAGGACTGGTGTGTGTGTGTGTGTGTGTGTGTGTGTGTGTGTGTGTGTGCGCGTGTGTGTGTGCGTGTGTGTAGTAGAAATCAAACCTCAGTGCCAAATACCTCTCTCACCTCCTTTTCTCGGTGTGTCCACAGGGTCCTAATGTCTTCAAAGTTTCCTTATTTACATTTATTATCAATCGATACAACCAATATTACTCAGTTAAACTGTGTGCCAATCACAAGCCCCAAATATGGGCCACAGAGATGTGTTTTTCATTTCCTATTGTCCTCTTTGTCTGCGTCTTCCCTTCCCTTCGGAATAGTGGGACATTTTCTGGTATTTTCTGGATGATATTTAAAAAGCAAATATCAAGAAACCATTATATCGACGAGAACACAAAGCAGGCATAGTTTTAAAGTCAGAATTTACTTGGTATATTGCAGTAAAAACCAGCAACTAGATGTGTCACCAGCAGTGTGCCCACTGCAATCTAGAATGACAGTTTCCTACTGTGAGAAATAAGAACTAAGTGGAAGGTTTACAGTTTAGTACTGTCAGCTGATTGGCTGGCATTAAACTTTATTTTTTGTTATCTTTACTGTAAGCGGTTTGCTTCAGTGTATTGATACCAAACTGTATTTGAGTCTACTTGCGGTAATGTCTGGATTAAGTAAGACATTGAGACAGAAGCATCACAGACATCAGACTTTTAATATTTGATTGTTTGACCTCCTCTTCTCTGAAAAGCAAATCCAGGAAGCTAAGGATGCAGCATCCATTTACATCCCCCCGCCCCCCCGACAAACGCCTCAGCAACCACAGACCATAATATGTTGCCTTGGCGATGGCTTTTGCAGCCTGTCGCTAAGGCACCCCGTTGGCACCACATTAGTGAAAAGACAGAGAGACGAAGAAGAGGAAGGAAGGAGGAGAAGTAAATGTGGGAGGGGTGAAGAGGATGAAGGGAAAAATGAATGATCAGAGGGTCAGAGAAGGAGAGAAGGAGGGAAAGATGGAGAAAAAAGCAGTATAGGGGGAGGAGGAGAAGAAAGAAGGTGTTTCCAAACAAATCAAAAACATAGAAAGTACAGGAAGCCCATCCACTGAAAATGCTTTCGACAGCTTCACCTCTCCAAACTAAACTGTGACTGATGACCAATAACAGCTGCCTCTCTTACATCCGTTCTCCTGTTTATTTGTTGTCATTGAGTAAGCTCTTTTTTAATGACAGCAGAGAAAGAAAACACATTAATGCTTCTCATGTCAGTTTAACACATTTTACATAAATAATACAGAAAATTCCCTCTGCATATATCATGTAAGAATATAAAAACTGTGGTATGATGATGGACTGTCAGAAGTGGCCCAGAGAAAAGGAGAAATTGGTATATTGCTGCTATAAAGCATTTAGTACATCCTCATACAAGATTTACTGCTATAATAAGAAGAATATGACACTGTTCAGTATTTCTCACTGTAATTCCAGAAGCATAACAATTGCATAAGGGAAATAAGACAAAATTATGAGCATCTTATTGCAGGCAGTAAAGTGTTTCCCCGCCATGCTCCTTTTTCCGCAATCATTTTTTCATCAAATTCGTCCTTGCTTTCTCATATATTTGGACATCATTAAAAACGACTGTACAAACTGTGCAGGGCAATGTGAAACTATCATGTACAAGATTTATTATGTAGTGCTGGGAGCAGCGTGGAAAACCTTTTCTACTCCCCTTGCTGAGCATATTATCCAGCCTACAAGCAGTATTCTTGGTTTTGTTCATCTTAATGATGACTTGCCCTGTAACCCCTTGGCTTATGTGTACTAGGTGATTGCAAATAAATAACTAAATTTTGATAGTTCTGGTGTTAGATATATTTTGTTTGGAGACAGACTCCCTCCC
>VUQK01004109.1:14048-24138 GCA_015106715.1 Bujurquina vittata | reverse complement strand
AAAAAATTTAAAAGTTTAAAAAAAAAAAGGAATTATTTGAATATAAAAAAAAAAAAAAAAAGAACCAGAAAATGTCCTTCCCTCAGAAACTGGTAAAGACCAAAACTGGAGCCAAAAGACAGTGACTGCTTGGCTTTTTCAGACATGACAAAAAAATGAAAGATTATTAGCTCCATAACACTTCACCACATTAGCTATAAAAAGTGATAAGTGTCAATGATACAATCAGATAACAGCGTTTTACGTGAACTGCCACCAGCTTTGACAATACAGCACTATTTAGCGCCCTGGAAATGAGAAAGGCCTGTACATAAACACCATATATTGCCAAGTGGTGTAAGTCACTGTTGAAAGAAATTGAAGTGAAAGCCTGTTGCAGATGGCAGATGGTTATATAACATGTGGTTGTAAAAACAAGTGTAAAAGGATGTATATGAACCCAAAGTATGACTTATCAGTAATCTAAACAAGGAGAATAGGTGCCCAGAACTAAGTGAAAAAAAAGGGTAAGAAACAGCTGTTCACAATGTGAGACAATGCTAAAGTGTTTCCCAATGCATTAAAATGTGACACCGAAGGTTCCTCGGGAATAAGAATGTGTTGGGCTTTCACAAATTTCACACGCCCGATATCGGGTATAAATAGTACCAGACCGCAGCTTGAGAACTGTACCACTGCTCTGTTTGTTCCATCCTCTGGAATATTAAAATTGCAACATGAGCTTGATATTGTGTAAAAATAGAAGTACGTGTTTAGCAACTGGCCCGGGAACGAGCCCTGACTGAGACTCTTGTCTGTTTCCCTCACTGTTCTCTCTGTGTATAAAAAAAGACTAAAACTGCTGGGGTGAGAGGACAGCTCTAAAAAAAATCTCAGCAATCAAAGCTTTTAGAAAGTCTTTTACTTTCTGAGTCTGTGAGCTATTTGTTAGATATGTATTGAAGCCACTCGCAGACTTCAATAACATTTGAACATTGAAGATTGAATGAAATCAGTGACCTTAGGTTTTTGTCCTTTAAACAGCAGTTTTGTCCTTGAACCAACCAACCCGTGCAGGTGAGCATGTGTTGCCCCCAAGTGGAAAGCCTTTGCAAAAACAAAGAATGAGGTGCAGACATATAAAGCATTTACCTGAAAATTATATTACTTAAACAAATTGCAGATTACTTTAATCAGTTACTGCTCTTACTGTTCAAATAAATAAAATAATAAAACTTTTGAGCTAGTATAATTGCAAATCAGTTTTCATCATTTTAGTGCAGCAACATGCCTCGGTCTATCTTCTTAAAAATAACTCTTCAGACAGCTTAAATCGCATTTGATTAAAGCAGGCTGAATAGCTAGTGATGCATATGACAGGTGGATTTGACTGCAGAAAATAAAGTTTTCACAGCTTTATTACACAGGTAGAGATTTTTCCTTAATAAATACAGTTGTGTCAAAATGGAAGTGTTCACAGGACTCTGTACAGTGTTCACCCAGTTCTACAGTCTTCCCAGAAGTGGACGTCCCAGCAAATTCGCCCTAAGGTCAGACGGTACAACACTCAGAGACGCTGAAAAAGAAAAAAAAAAAAGACCTACATCTGAGACTCCACAGGCCTCAGTTAGCATATTAAATGTTAAGGTTTCTGACAGTACAGTTAGACAAAGACTGAAAATGTATGACTTATTTGGAAGAGTTGCAAACAAACAGCCTCTTCTCTCCAAAAAGAACATGCCAGCATGGCTCAGTTTTGCAAAGTTTCACATAGACTGTAGAATAATTTGTGCCAATAGAGACTAAACTGCCCAGTAAGTCAAAATTAGCTCCACTTTGATCAGTTAGACTGGTCAAATACTTCTTCAGCAACATTAAAACCCCTGACAGAAGAAGAGAATAACATTGATTATCTCCTTATCTCCTACCTGTCAAGGAGTTGGATAAATTAGGCAGGGACTGAACAGTCGGATCTTGAAATTGATGTGTTGGAAGCATTAAAATGGGCAAGTGCAAAGATCTAAGCAAACGCACATTGTGAGGGCTGGGTCAGAGCATCCTCAAAAGAACAGGTTTTTGGGTGCTTCCTGTATCCAGTGGTGTGCAGTGGTTTTGTTTATGTCATGTGCTCCAGCGCTCCACAAGCGTTGTGTCCGCCTGCAGCTTCTGAATCTGTGGAGTACAGCAGGTATCTATTCATCTGCACAATCGTCTGAGTAAACAGTACAACAAGAAGGATATGTTGTTGTCCACAAACTGCAAACAAAATCAGTCCAATCAAATTAAACTAACACCAGGGTGAAAGTTTTGCCACATTTTCTCATACAGTATTTCTCATAAACTGGCTGTATATCAACTGGCTTTAGTGAATCAATGAGCCCAGTGAGCTGGGATTCTGGATCAGATTAAGACCATCACTCCCAAAATATTAAGCACTATTGAACAAGAAAAGGGGGAAAGAAATCAATGTGAAGAAGTCCATAAGTGTTCTCCCATTGCTAAAATATAGCTGATAAGTCCAGCTGTAAACCTAGACTGTATGTAAAAGATGGACAAAGCCTCATCCAGTGATTTGGGAAGATGCCATGTTAGTCTCTGGGAGCGAATATGGTTTACAAGTTGCATTCATTAACTATACATTTGCAATGCACAGGCACATTCATCTTAATTAGTGACAGAGAATAGAACAATTTCACTAGCTAAAAATGATTGTATCACACAGCAAAGTATATTATTTGTCAGATAGTACCATTAAAACTCTTCCAAAAGGCTCCAACACCCCAGGCACAGTCAAAGGTGCCACTTCAAGGACTTGAATCAGCATTGATGAGGCCACAGCTTCCCCTTTCAATCAATGTGACTATAGTCCTAATGCCACTCTCACAAATGTAAGCATTTGAGCATGAGCGTATGGGAATCAACTGGCCTTTGGAGCCTGACTCAAGTGGCCACAAGAGGAACTGCGGTTTCTGGCATTTCTACGTCAGATTGCATTCAGTTGTAAGTAGTTTATTTCACATTCTATCAAAAGTTCAAAATAATAATAATATTAAATCTGAGTGTGACTAAATATGAATGCATCTTATGCAACTACTCAGTGTGCACACATTTGTTTTACATGTTTCAGCAGAGGAGGTAGAGAAAAGCTCCTCAGCCACTAATTATAACAGAATCCCTCAGTTAAAGATACGCTGGCCTCAGAGACAGTGTGAGCGCCTTGTCATCCATCGACACGTGTGATGTGAAAACTTGGGTTAATTTTAATGCGACTGCTGGGCAGTCTCTTTGTTTTCTTGTTTTTTTGTTGTTATTTTTTTCTTTTAACTAAGTCATTAAGTGGAAATCTTACTGCGTAAAAGTGCACTGCAACTTTTGAAAATGTGCTCCAGCACGTGAAAAGCACATGAATGTAGCTGATACAGACTCACATCACATGAGTTCCAATAAGCCTGTACTGTATTCACGTTTGATGGCACCCAGCTCACTGCAGATGTGAGCTGGGTGCCATCTAGTGGTCGTCATTCAACAGTATCCACAGGTTTATATTCCACCATGGCAAGTAGACTGAATTCTAGTCGGAGCATATGTTATCTAAAGGCTGAAAATACCTGCAAAAGGCGTATGAATACAAGAAAATATACTAAAAAGCTAGCCAATCATAATTTGCATTGTTCCTTTTTGTATTTCCTGAAACCTGAGCTCCTGTTTGTAATCCATTTTTAATTTCTATCCATTTGTAACTGCTTGGAGCTAATATATAAATAAGCTTCCTCTTTGAACATGAAGTAATTACGCTGTTATACAGCTGTTAAATACCTTCAAAAAGATGGGAAATTTCAAAAAAAATATGTCTACATACAAGGTCTCAAGAAATAAAATATCTGAATTTAAATTTTATTCAATAATCAAATCCATGAGCCAAGGATTTCTCTTGTTTTTAAAGAAAGATACCACACTTGTAAACCAAAAGTGTTCTGTAACCAGATGTATTGAGGATTCACATTCAAGACAGACAATTAAAGTATTTAGTGGCAATAAATATTGCAGTTACAGTGTGTACTATATTAGGTTTGACAGCCTTTACATTGCAGAACTGCTTTGTGGGCCATAAACCAATTTCTCTGAATGTTTTACTGAAATTTTCCTCCACATTTCAACCAGTACAGGCGGGTGTCTGCCACATATGATCACTGTAGGTGCCACGACTAGAAAGACCAGACAGACGCACTGTGGGAGAGTTTTAGGTCAGGACTCTGGGAGGGGCAAGGCTTTGATTTTCTGATGGGCAATATATTTATTTGAACAGGGGTCAGCATGCTTTGAATATTTTTGCTCTTGAAAGATCTAACTCTGTGACATGAATAGTTATTTTTGGCTGGTATTATTTGTTTGTTTGTTTTATCCAAAATTCCTCTATAGTCTCCCAATAGACTCACACTCAGATCCATGTATCTCACCCTTTATGCTGTCTTGTTGCCATTCTTCTTTGGCCTTCTCACACAAACTTTCCCTCATCCATGTTTGGATGAATGCTTTGCTCCTGGGCGTTGCCGTGTTTCTGTGCGTGAACATCATGATTTATTCCAAGTTGTCTTCTTCCTTGAGATCATGGTTGGTTTCCATCATAAACCTCTCTCCATACTTTCTTTTTTCCTTCTTTCCCTCACTCACTCAGATTGTGGTCCAATCTGCTGTTGATATTTCTGGGTCTGCCTGCTTGACAATATTCCCATCTGTGGAGGATAGAAAAGTTTTTTTTTGCTGACAAAGAGAGTAGCCTTCTCTGTGTTTGACCTTTTCTCCGAGCAGACTTCACTTGTCTTTGCCATTTCCGCAGTTTCATCCGACTCTCCAGTTCCAGGATCATCTTGTTATCAGTAGACATATTCCAGTAAATCTGCTGCTGTTGCCATTCAGAAAGTTATCTTTCTGTGACCTCACTGTGAAATTTGATCATTTACCTTTATTTTTTTTAACTTATTTCATTCCTCAAGAAAAAACAATTAACATAAACTTAAACACAATATTTACATTATGTACATATTAAGATTTTCTTGTATTTAGGTGCCCAAGACCCCTCACACACTGACAGGTTTTACTACCATTTTGACAACCTCTTCCTCCTTAAAAAGAAAACAAAAAAATTAGGTAATTAATCAAATTTTATTTTATTTTGTTTATTTATACAAAAAATATAAACTATAAAGTTTAACTTCAAATAAAGTAATTCTCTTTTACTTTGTTATACTCTTACGTTTATGTGACTTACATAAATTTAAAAAGATTTCACATGTCAAAAAGGTTTTCACAGGACTGTACACCCTTACTGCTTCCATAGAAATTAAAAGGGTAAGCCAGGTGCTGCTAGTCAAATGTACTTCATCAGGAAGTATGGGCGCCTCTATATTAACAGAGGTTTGGGCAGTTTCCTGGTGTGGAGCATTCAGGTGTGTGTTAATACAATGTCACAGCCTTCACTGGAGTGGATGTCCCAGCAAGGTCAGACTGTGCAAAGCTCAGAAAAACTGCAAAAAAACAAAGAGCCATATCTCAGACTCTACAAAACTGAGTTTGCATGTTAAATGGTAACGCTAATGACAGTACAAAAAAACAAATGAGACCAAAGAGGGGATGTTTGGTAATGCACAGCACCACATTTGGTAAAAAAGCAAACACAGCATATCAGCACAAACACCTCATACCAACTGTCAAGCACGGTGGTGGAGATTTGGGCTTGTTTGGCACCCACAGGACCTGAGCACTTTGTAGTCACTGAGTCAACCATAAACTCCTCTGTATACCAAAGTATTCTAGAGACAAATGTGAGGGCATCTGTGTGACAGCTAAAGCTGGGCCCAACTGGGTCATCCAATAGGACAGTGATCCCGAGCAAAGCAGCAAATCTACAGCAGAATGTTTGAAAAAGAGAAGTATCAAGGTGTTGCAATGGCCCAGCCAAAGCCCAGACCTCAACCTGATGAAATGCTCTGGTAGGAATTCAAGAACGTTGTAAATTTTTTAGCCTCTCTTGTCCAGCAGCTTTTGCAATTAGATCATGATCTGAAAACACTGTAGTGCCCAAAACATTTGCTTTTCCAAGATAAGCTCTATAAATTCTCTATAGGCTCGTCTTCTTAGTGTTTTTCTTTTGACTTTTGTTTATTCATCTCTATTAATTCACACACACGTGCATGTGTAATATGGTAATGCCAGAGCTGACAGGCAGGAAAAAAAGAGCAAGAAAACAGAAAAAGGGGAGAAAATAGGAGAAAAGATCATTCATACATGGAAAAAACACAGATGCACAAACAATCCTGTTGTAGTGTGTGTGTGTGTGTGTGTGTGTGTGTGTGTGTGTGTGCGTCATGAAATGTACTTAATAATGAGGATGAAGAGCCACAACACCCCCTGGGAGCCAGAGGCAGACACAGAGATCCAGGAGGCCTGGGTCGTCTGTAGCCCCCCAGGCGCACTGAAGACCCGAGGCCACACATCCCGATGGCAACCGCATGCTCATCCCTCCAGAAGAGGAAGGAAGGAGGCCCTAGACTGAGCACTCATGGCCAAAGGGCAAGAGCCCTAGAGAACCAGATATAATGAGCAGCCTACGAACCAAGAACATGGCCCCAAGGCCCCAGGCACCCTGTTGCTGTCAAAGGTAGTTCTACAAGCTACTGAATCATGGAGTGGACTTAATTTTCCACAGCACTCCAAAGAGCCCTGTGTAAACCTTTTTTCCAAGACTGTATCCTTTTAAGTAGTGCTTACTAAATACAAGCTACTCTAAGTTGCCCCTCTTTAAACGACGTTCCATGATATATTTATTTCTTCTTTTTTTAATGATGTGTATATCTAAGTCCAACATGTACAATTTTACAGCGCTGATTTACTTATTTCAGTAGGATATTTTTATACTAAATGTATTTGTTTTCCATTCCGCTGATACCAGTGTATGATCCATTTTATGGATAATAATAATCTTAAGGAACTCATAGGAATTTGCTAATATATTAACTGTAATAAATACTCCTAGGAGTCACTGTGCCGGATCACGGTACGACTGTAAAAGAAAGTGGGGAGGGGTTGCATAAGCTTCCTAGTGTAATTTCTTTAGATCTGAGCAGAGCCGTGGAACATTTTCCATTTCTAAGACTGAACACACTCAAAGTTGCTGCCAGTGTCTAGTGAGATTACACTCTGAAATTCTTGCCAGTGTCTGCTGGCAGAAATGCAACTTGCCTGTAAGTAAAATCTTACAAAAATGTCAAATTAGAAAGACAACCATTATATTTGTTGCAATAAATGCCGAGGCAGTCATTATCAAAAACAGGTCTTGATTCCCACAAGCGGGATTAGCTTTAAAGGAGAGCTGAACCAAACTGGGAGACTGAGCAAATGCAGACAAGTTCTTTATCTTATTAAATACACCTAATCAAGATATTTTGCTTGATATATTTTCTGTTCTTTTTTGTGTGCTCAGATAGTGCAAGCAAAGTGTCATACTTACCCCTCTGAGCATGCCACCATGTGATGACATCATTTGTACCGGAATGGGGAGCTTGACATTTTGTTTATGTCTGAAATCTCAATCTGTAACATTTATATGTGTGCGCCAACATTTAAGCAATTAAGATGGTGCGCAGGATCCCAACAAATCATTCCACTGTGGAAGAGTGGAAGAGCTGAATTACACAGCTGCTTGCTAACCTAACTGGGACTGCTGTTTGATTAGCTATTTAATATGTTCTCTAGGGAACTAATTAAAGAGCACACTAGTAGGTGCGTGGCATTTATTCTCACAAAATGAAAAATAATTAGAAAAAACAGAAATGAATTGGTCCAGAGCCATTTGTTCTCAAATATGCTGGCCATTGTAGTTTTTAGCAGGAGTAAATAATGCATTTGTTTTGGGACTATTTTTAGATGTGGACTGATACATTGTTGATGATGTAAGTATTTACAGCAGCAGAATCGTGTATGTAGGATCTCTAACAATGTTCCTCTTTAGGCTAATGAACAAGCACATCAACCAATGTAACAGTGTTTCAGTGGCATGTGTAATGCTTTTGGAGAGTCATGTGACACACAAGATATTTGAGGATTGGCCTGCACAAGAAAACAAATAATTTGCTGTTGATTTATTTCTATTCAGAGGGCAATAAGATTAGAATATCAGATTTATCTTTAAGGATTCTTGAAAATGTGTGTTGGTGGTCACAAATAGTTTTATTCCATACAAGGGAAAACCTGTCACTGCAGGGTCCACTTTAAGATTCTGGTTTTGACTTTTAGAGCCCCGCACGGACAAACACCGACATACATCAGTGAACGTTTTCTATTGATGGATCCCCAACAGCTCTTTGAGGTGATGTGATCAGGACCTGCTGGCTGTGCATCATACAAGGATGAGAACTTAAGGTGTCAGAGCTTTAGCATCAGTAAACCCCCACACTCTGGGTCGCCCTCCCACTGCACTTGAGATTTGTGGATTCTGATCTTTGCAAAAAGCTTTTTAAATTTGCTTTAACCCCCCCGTAAATCCTAGTGGGTATGTGGGAAAATCCCAGCAGATCAGCAGTTTCCAAAATACTCAGACCAGTTGGTCAGGCCCCAACCAACATTTAAATCCCCTTTCTGGTGATTGGTTTAAATTTCAACAGGTCCTCTCTAGTCCACATCTGTTCTAACTGGGTATGAAACCACAACAAGATCCCAAAATACCCTCTGAATATGGGATTTTAACAAATCTAAAGGAATGAAAGAAGCCAAAATATTGGATGCACCACAAAATGGTTAAACTGAGGACTTAAATGCAGTGCTGGGGTAAATCCACTATGCTGCTATCCTTTGTTGTAATGTATTGTTTCTCCGAGTTCAAATGCGATTCTCAATGTCACAGAACTATAATGGACAATGGACAAAGACGGAATAAAGCTTAAAACTCAAAACTTTTTAGGGAGTGCTAATTGTGAAAAGATGCAACCTGCAGTGGTGGGAAACACACAAGGGAGGAAAGAGGAGATGGTGAGGTTTTAAATATAAACCGGAAACCACGACACAGCAGGTCTGGAAACCACACATTTTGCACATGCCTTTTGCATCCATGACAATTTAGTCTTGCTTTATTTTTCTTTTCATATAAAGCTGCAGTTTTTGCAATTAGAAACATTTTATCTTTCTGCTGTTTGAGACAACTCGCATATTTCCCATTTCAGAAAAATACATTTAAAGGGTCAGTAAGTTTAAAAGCAACCAAAATATAACCCTAACTTCTTTTACAACCACTTCAGCTGTCTTGATCCTGATTTAGTTTACATTTCTTTCCGCTCCAGCCGGGTTTGTGCCTCTTAATTCAAGAATTTTAACACATCCACATGTACGATGTCTAAACAGATGATGCCTTAACCTTTAGATAAATTAAACTACAAAGGATCAGAACTAAACACGACATATTTAGAGAGAATGACCAAACAGCTCTGAGCCACTCCTTTAAATCACATCCAAAGAGGGTTTCTACAGGAGAGCTTGCTGCTCAGCTAAACAGTGCACCTCAGAAGTAATAGCTTGAAGGAACAGAAATAGACTGAGGTCTCCATAATTTAGGCTATTCTTGTTCCCGATGGGCATTTGGGGACAGCCTGAGGTAAGACCTGAAAAGCGCATCAAAAATGGAATGGTTCGTTTAAATAGGGCAGACACTTCTTTTGAGCCAAGCAAGTCAAGAGGATACGCCTGAAGTGTTTTCTCAGCAGCGTTCAGCAGTCACTTTGGGGAATAGATGAGGGAAATCACAAGACTTGTCGTCAGTTGCTGCAAGTCTTGTGATTTTTAACCACAACAGAGAGATGACACTGATAATGCACATGCTTAGTTAGCCAGTGGTGTTTTTAGATCTTGTCAAAATTGATGGAATTATGAATGTGGGGGGGCGCTGTTAGATTTTGATCCATCATGGAATTCCATCTGAAAAGTGTCTCATTGGCAACGGCTTAATTTGTCAGCATAACAATAATCCCAAACACACTGCCAATGCAGTAACTGTATTGCTGGACAGGAGGGGGGGGGGGGGCAAAAAAAAAAAAAAAACTAACAGGCCATGGACTGGCCCCCC
>VUQK01004107.1:2762-16983 GCA_015106715.1 Bujurquina vittata | reverse complement strand
CTCCTCGGTTCTTTTTTTTTTTTTTTTGCAGAGAAATTTGGAGTCCACTCCTGCTGCCTCCCTCCCCTTTGACAGATATTTCCTTCAGCCAATCAGTGCGCTAGCTGAGAGACCCTGAAGGGGCCTGCTCACCTGGACCAATTAGAACGCCAGCTGTCAGAACGTTGCCTTTTATGGGAAACGCCAACTGTACCGGAGCGTGGATAAAACCGGTGTGGTCACGCCTATGATGCTGCATTAACCGCGCACAGCTGAGGCCGAAACATCCGCAAGACTTCACCGGCAGACGCACCGTGACTCACCTGCATAGGTAAGGCTCAGCTACGGTTACTGTTAGGTTTTTGATGAGTTTGTGGTCAAAGTGAAACAATTAGGGAGAAGCTGGGATTAATTAAAGGCAATTGATATAAAGCAGGAAGAAACAAACTGACTTTGGTTTGTTTCTTGGTTCAGTACAAACAGGAGTCGCTCTCTTAAAGCGTTTAAACTCTAATGAGAGCTCAGAGACGGAGGCTGCTGCGTTAAACGGTCCTCCGGTTAAAGGCTGAAGGTTGGTCCGGAAATGTGCACCAAGGAAAAACTGCTTCATTTGGTGGCGTTAATGAGCTAAACTCATTTAACTCTGGCTTATATCTCGCAAAGTAGGAGGAAGTCGCTCTTGAATTCAAACGGACGAATAGAAATACGATGATCCACGTGATCGCATTTTTTGAAAATTGAATTGCGGTTAAAGTTCCCAAGTTTAAATTAACAGTTTAAAGGTAGAGTCGAGCTCAATCTTCTCTGGATGAGTATTAAATGTCCTGAGAGGAGGGCTGCTTCTCTCCGCACTGTTTTTAACTTTACAAATGAGACCTCCTGATTCAGGCCCTCACGCACAGACCTGCTGCAGTTCATCAGAGATGCAGATGAGCATACAGACGCGTAAAGATGCGGTGTGAGCCTGTCTGCTTTACAGAGGAGTGTCTGTCCTGTCTGAACTTGCTGAAAAGTCCTCGACTCCAAAAGGTGACAAACTCAGGTTTTACAACTTCTGACAGCCGCACCCATCATGGATAGCAATCGTGTGCGCGTCTCCACAGCGGAACCAATCAGTGACGCAGACTGACGCTGAACCTGAATGACTGAACTTTGAGTGGAACTGCAAGAGAAACCACACTGAGCATACTAAAATAATTTTTCTCTACTAGGTGCAAACTTAAGGTTCTCAGCAGAACCACACAGAATTTTGACCTGTGTTGGACTTTTGCATTTTCATTATTTGCAACTGAGTTATTGGATGCAGATTACATTGATTCTGTCTTCTTTCAGACATGGATGATGACATCTCTGCCCTCGTTGTTGACAATGGCTCAGGTATGTGCAAAGCGGGTTTCGCCGGAGACGATGCCCCCCGCGCCGTCTTCCCCTCCATTGTCGGTCGCCCGAGGCACCAGGTACGAACCTCAGAATCACCTCGCTCTCAGGACTCTGTAAGTCAGTGCATGTGACTAAAGGTGTGTGATTGTGTATGCAGGGTGTGATGGTGGGAATGGGACAGAAGGACAGCTATGTGGGAGATGAGGCTCAGAGCAAGAGAGGCATCCTGACCCTGAAGTACCCCATTGAGCACGGCATCGTCACAAACTGGGACGACATGGAGAAGGTGAGACTCTTAATCAAATTCCAGAATGAGCTGGTGTCTTATCTACAACATGAAATGTTTTACGGGGAACATGCAAGACTCAGTTGAGCTTTTTAGTAATTGTTTTAAGTGGAGCGCAGATACTCAAAAGCAAGTTTTGCTGCCAAAAGATGCAATTTTAAACTTTGCGTTAATGTATCGGCTTTGTTTACTGTGAAATCAGTTCGGTTTGCAGCTTCAAACTTGATTAGCTCAAATTAGAAACAGAATTTCAACAATCCTGACTAACAGCACTGCCTGTAGCTTATCTGGACTCCAACTGCTTGTTGTGCAGATCTGGCATCACACCTTCTACAATGAGCTCCGTGTTGCTCCTGAAGAGCATCCAGTCCTGCTGACCGAGGCTCCGCTCAACCCCAAAGCCAACAGGGAGAAGATGACACAGGTGAGTGAACAGCCTATTTGACAATAAAATGCGTTCTTGTATCAAAGCTCTAAACATGATCAAGCTGTTGTAGCAAAGACATTCTTCCACATCTTTTTCACAAATCAGTTTCCAGGCCTGTACGATTTATAAAAAGGCTTATACATCTTTAAATTGTCTCTGGTCCAGATCATGTTTGAGACGTTCAACACTCCTGCCATGTATGTGGCCATCCAGGCTGTGCTGTCGCTGTATGCTTCTGGACGTACTACAGGTGTGTCACTTACGATCACCAGCTGTAAACTTGACATTAAGATCTTGCAGTGCAGAAACTTGCTTCAGACAATTGTTCAGTTGCTGGCTCTGAGCAGCAGCTAGTGGGCACTGGAGGAACTCTGATTGCAGAATGACAGCTTTTTGTCTTGTAGGTATTGTGATGGACTCTGGCGATGGTGTCAGCCACACTGTGCCCATTTACGAGGGCTATGCTCTGCCTCATGCCATCCTCCGTCTGGATCTGGCTGGCAGAGATCTGACAGACTACCTGATGAAGATCCTCACAGAGAGAGGCTACAGCTTCACCACCACTGGTATGTGCAGGTTTACCTCAAGCATGCCAATTGAGAGCTATTAATGACCACGATTAACTGTTAACTCTGACCTCCAGCCGAGCGTGAGATTGTGCGTGACATCAAGGAGAAGCTCTGCTACGTGGCTCTGGACTTCGAGCAGGAGATGCAGACAGCAGCTTCCTCTTCCACCCTGGAGAAGAGCTATGAGCTTCCTGATGGACAAGTCATCACCATCGGCAATGAGAGGTTCCGCTGTCCCGAGGCGCTCTTCCAGCCTTCATTCATCGGTTTGTAACAGTCACTCTCTAAAAATGAACTCAAGCTTTGCCATTTAGCTGGGTGAATGCAGTCAAAACTGGTGTTTTTCTGGATTCAAATTGACAGCAAAGTGATTTCAATAATAGATTTATTTTCAGAAAGTGAAGAAATCTGAGCTTTAAAATCACTCTGGGAGGCCCGCTGGACCAAAGCGCTAAACCCTCAGTTTATCAAGTCTTTTGAACAAAGTGTCGAATCACTCACTCGAGCACTGAAACTCTGTTCAGGAATGGAATCAGCTGGTATCCACGAGACAACCTACAACAGCATCATGAAGTGTGACGTGGACATCCGTAAGGACCTGTACGCCAACACCGTGCTGTCCGGTGGTACCACCATGTACCCTGGCATCGCTGACCGCATGCAGAAGGAGATCACAGGCCTGGCCCCACCCACCATGAAAATCAAGGTATGTGACTTGGCCATTTAAACTCCTCGTGGAATGTTTCCCTTAAAGCTGAACTTCATTCTCTGCTTTTAAGGCGTGATCATCCTTTAACTATGATGGGTACTATCAAATGAGAATATCAGTCTTGAAATGATCAACACAACAGCATCAGACACCCTTAACTCATTCATTTCACTTTATGTTCATACCTTAATTATCTGGAGCGCCTGCCCTACTGGCATACTGTGTAATTCTGACTTCCACTTCCCCCTAGTGTACAAACATGGATTGTGCTTTAGTGTCAGATGGATTTTTAGATGAGTATCAGATCATAACTTTGCCTGCAACTCTAATCTAAAACTAAACTTGGTGACAAAGCTATTCTAATTGGGTGTAAAACTAGAAGTTTAATTTCGACTATAACCGCTTGAGCCATTGAAGGAAGGGATAAAATGCTGCCTTGAGCCTCACCTGTTCTCTCATCTTCAGATCATCGCTCCCCCAGAGAGGAAGTACTCTGTCTGGATCGGCGGCTCCATCCTGGCATCTCTCTCCACTTTCCAGCAGATGTGGATCAGCAAGCAGGAATACGATGAGTCCGGCCCCGCCATCGTCCACCGCAAGTGCTTCTAGAGTGCTTCCCTATCCTCCTCACCCTCTGCCCTGGTGGGAGTCAACATGCATCAGCTGGCAGTGCGTCTGGTTTGTCTTACAGGCCTAAAGATGTTGTGGATACTATGAATCTGGTTTACATTTTAGTGTTGCGGTTCACTGAAACTTGTACCGCATTTCAAACACATTTGGCAAGTCCAGTTTGGGGGAAGCTGGTTTGAGCGGTTACTGATAATGGACTGTACACAAATCCATCTCTGGTCATACTGTTTGTCATGCAGCTCTTCAAAAGCAACCTGTTACAGTAAATCAATAAAATGTCCATTTATTTACTTATCCACTGGGTGATCATTTGAGTCTATTGTTGCAATGGTAACTTCTCTTCTCTCCCCCCCACCCCGTGGCTGCCATGTTCCCCTCACTTTAAGTGTCAGGCTGGCTTAAGTTCTTGCACACTGAGGTGAAGCAATGGGCTGATATCTGCAGCTCCTCAGTTTTACCATTTTTACCATGTTGCAGATTTACTAATCAAAGATGCGATCAAGTATCAGTGCACATACAAGGGTCATCCTAGCTTCCCTACTGAACGAAAATGTACAAACCCTCCAGTAATTCCTAGAAGGACCTGTGCTCAGTTAACTGCCATTAACCCAGAATGCTCCAGTGTTATCAGATGTGTGGATGTTATGTGGTCATTTTCCTAGCCTGCAACACAGCTTTCATAGAAAGTGTCTAAAGCACCTAATACTGCTGCACTAAGATTTAAATTTGAAGGGTCAACTCTCCACCTCATCTGCAGAGCAAATCACACAAATCAAAATGCACATTTCAAAGTGTCAATATTACAATCAGACATCAAAGCGGTGGCTAATAATTGAGGCTAATGGTCACTGAAGAAGGTGGAAATGCCTGGAGCTCCTGAGACCCTGTCCTCACATGAGGACATATTTGGGGTTTTCTGCACTTTAAACTTCATTCTGCTCTAAAGTTTCATGCTTTAGCTGCAAATTTTGTCCCAAATAAGAACATGCTGAAAAAGTTCAAAGATTAACTTTAGCTTTTGTGGTTATTGGGTTTGGTTTATCCTAAATAGATGAGCTCAGGTCTCAGGAGGAATGGCTGAAAGAACTGCAAAAGTAACATGCAGTTAAAGGGTTACAGGAACTGTTGGCTATATTCATATAGGTACATCATCTCCATGGTGATGTATCTGTATTATAAAATATAAAGCTTTTACAAAGTTGTCACAATCTTTATTTGGATTTTTGTTTTTAAGCTCTTAAATACAGTTTATTTCCAGGCATATTCTACATGTTATATTTGAATACTTCATGTGTTCTTTTAATTGTTGCATTCTCTGCATCAGTGTAACACAATATAAAGAAGAGAAACGATACCAGCAGAATGATCCATGAGTAGATCCAGTGTTTTTGCAGTTACTTTTTTTTACAGGTCCCTCTTGGTGCTAAATCAGGAGTCCGGTGCAGAGCTGCTTACCCCAACGTATTGTTAGCGACATCTCCCTACCATCCCTACTGTAATACCAGTTGGCAGGGACGTAATGGAAGTTTTTTGATCTTGTCCGCACACCCCTGACCAACGCAGAGAGACAACCATTCACACTCACATTCGCATTTTTAGGAATGTTTTATTTCGCGGTCACATCCAAAATAGTTTGATATTCTGATTCCCAGACAGTCCCAGAATATCTGCAGAAAAATGAAAGCATGAGCAAAACGGTTCATAACTTTTCTGTAAGAATTCATTACACATAAAACAATGAGGACTGTGAAAACTGGAAGGATGGTATAAAACATGTCTCTGTGATCGCACAGCAACGAACTACACACTTTAAAGTCTTTGTCATTTCTGAGTGTTCATAACTTTGGCCTGAAAATTAAATTAATAATTGTATTTTTCCCCTAAAATGACACAGTAATAATTTAGAACAACCGGCAAGCCCAACAAGTTACATTGTTCACATGGACAAACCAATCCAACAGCGCCATCTAGTGACAGCTCAGGTTAAGAGCAGAGTAAAAGTCTACATTGAAAAAGTCCATCTGAAACACAAATCAGTGGCCACTTCTTTAGGTACACCCATTCAACTGTTCATTAATGCAAGTTTGTAATCAGCCAATCACATGGCAGCAACTCAAAGCATTCATACAACTGTACATAGAATTGTTGTCTCAGTGAGACATTTTTGGACATGATTTTGACCTCTGAGTGTGCAGATGCTGCACAGTGCACGAGTAAAAGGGCAGATGCTGGCCAGTGCTCACCTCAACAGTCTACTCAGATAAACCTCTTCACAGTACTCATTACTGCTGTATTTGAACATGAATACGTGTTCAGTTACTGCGAACTATTTTAGGAGGAATTGGTCTAACTGAGCAATCACACGTGGCGGGTGTCTGGCTGATGGACACTGAATGCAAACCAAGATCTGCTTAGTTCTGCACTCTCCCATAATCAATGACAAGTGGGTATTTTTTACTCAGTTAACGCTCAGCAACCTTTTTATTATAATTTATTTCATATGTAAATATGTAATTTTACTCTTCTTTAAAGTAGTTGGGACAGACTATATTAGAGTAGTTTAGAAGCAGCACAAACTCACATGTGCTTTTCTGCTTTTGCACTCTATACAGTGTGTGTAAAATACACAATATAATGAATTTACTATAAATAACAGCAATAAGGAAATCCATGATTATGTCCACTTTTCCCTCTTCTAGTGATTCTCTTCCTGCAGCTTTGTGACTCATTTTCACCACCTCCACGTTCTGTTTATGCTACTGATGATGCATTCTCTCCCAAATGTCTTTTCTTTCTTTATTCCAAACATAGCCATCTCTCCTGCACTGCTCCAGCTTCCTCTCAGCTGTTTCCTGTGAGTAGAGACTTTTTTTTGTCTCTACTCACAATCTTTCTCTCTTTGCGCTACTTGTTCATGAATTCATCTTTTTCCTTCAGCTGTTTAACTCTCACTTTGTTCTCATTTGTCCTGTGTGTTCACTGATTTTCATGCACTTCGATCTCTCCCTCATTTTATTTTTCTTGATGGCCTCCTCTTTACTCTACACCTCATCATCCTTCCTTCCAAAATTCCCTCCACCTCTATCTGTAGGACATCCTTTGTGTCATCACCTCCCTCCTTACGCCACATTTCGCATTCTGCAGTTCAGCTGAAAGCTTCCTCACCCTCTCAATCTAACCCCTGGTGATCATGTCCTTTGAGAAGCATCCCAATCCTTTAACTCTCATCCTTTCCACCTTATCAAACAGCTCTGGGATCTGCTGTTTATGCTTGATGAGAACAGCAGATCTTCCACCACAGCTCTCACACAGCTCCTGGATCATCTTGTTTTCCTTTACAAAGTTATCAGCAGCTGGATCTGTAGGATCTGAGTCCACAGTGAACAGAATCATAGTGAAGTCATTGACTCGAGAGCCGAACGTGTTCTGGTTGGTCTCTAACTCCATTGTGGGAGCAGCCACAGGTATGGGTACCCTCAGGATCACAGAGGGAGTTACACCTGAGTGATTCCTCCATCAGCTCCACAGGAAACCCAACATCCACACAGCTCTCCCTGATGTTTAACACATTGATGAGTTGGATACTGAATGAAGCTCAGTCTGACCTAAGACAATGTGACTGCTGAACTCCTCTCTGCTCCTCTCCTTCCACACAGAACCAAGTTTAACGATGTTTGAACTATTCAGATGTTTTGGTTAAAGCAGGTTCTTCAGTCTCAAGTCCATCACACCTCAAATGCTCTCCGTTGTTTGCTTTTAGAATCTGACAAAAGTGCACTAGCAGCTGTGCATGATCAAGTTTCATCTTCCACGAGTATCTGTCTCCAAGCAGTCTGATCATGTCTGCTATGGGTGAATGGTTCTCAAACCTCTCCATGACATCTGAACTCTTCTCTTTGGGATTTGAAATCAGAACGACTGAATGATCAAACGATCGATCACTGAAGAGCTGAAGGACTCTGCAGAGCCTCAGTTTGCGCTCCTCAGTGAAGTCTTCAGGCTGCAGAACCAGCAGGAACACATGAGGTCCAGGAGCAGAGAGCCTCACAGAGCTTTCCACATGTTCCTTTAGTTTTTCCTCAGAGATGTTTGGATGCAGCAGGTCTGGAGTGTTGATGAGAACTATTTCTTTGTCCCTCAGCTGTCCTGTGACTCTCACACAGCTCTCTGATGTTTTCATAGTGTTGAACTTGGTGTCTTCAAGTAGGAAGTTCCCCACTGAGCTCCTCTCAGACCAGCTGTTCCCCAGCAGAACAACCCTCAGCTCACACACTGAAATGACAACAAATCAAATGAAATCAATAAAAGTAAAATCAACAATTTAATACAATAAAAATAATTTTTTTTAAATTCTTTTTCCACTACCTGGCTACAGGAACAGGTAATATCACCTCTCTGGTCAGGAGAGCTAGTGTGTGTGTGATGTTGAGTGGTACAAGGTAGAAATAACAATTGTGTACTTTTTTCACAGGACTGCATATATTCCTGTGGAAACTTTCACATTTGCATTGCTGTATTATTATAGTTTAACTGTTGGGGAATTATAGCCATTTTCCCATGATCTTTAGGGGCTCGAAAATAATTGGACAGTGACTCAAAAGGGCTGTTATGGATATATGTGGATTTTTTCCATTGATATTGTCATGTAACTCTGTGGCAGGATTACAGAGGACCCCAAAGCAACGAACACAACGGAAAATTTAACTTGACATGAGCGAGAGCAGGAGGGCACACAGCAGGAGGAACAAACGATGACGACACAACAAAGAACACTGAGGCAACAAACACACACGGATAACAAGACAATAGGAACATCGGGAGGGAAACACAGGACACTCCACACAGGGACCAAAGATGCACCAAAATAAAACAGGAAGTAACTAAACGCAAAGACCAGGATGAAGACACATTACACACAAGGGCAGGGGATAAACTATAAACACACAACACCTGGTTAACCTGAGTCACACAAACACCCACAAGCAAAGAATCAAAACTAGGAGCCAAAATAAGGAAGCAACATAACAGATTTAACAGAATATCAAAGATTAAAACAAAAGCACAAAGCAAAAAGCGAAGGATCGTGACAAAAATCAGGTTACAGATTAATCAGGTAAAATGTCGACTTGTTTCCAAGTGTATCATTTACATTTGAAAGCTGGTTCTGTGAAGCCAAAACAAGCTGCAGAAGAACAGACCAAAAAACAGCTGTTATATCCTGAGGGGTAAAAACATTCAGGAGAGCTTAATAACATAAAAAAGCCAGAGTGTTCATCCACCTGGGACTGTCTAAGGGGCTTGATATCCATCCCTAGGACAGCTTCTAAAGTATAACATGGAGAAATATATATACATTAATGGTAATTTTGTTTGAAATGCAAGGTATTTAGAATTAACAGGTGGAACAAAAGTAGTGATTCTATAACGACGCTGAACAGGAAGTCAGCCGGGTCAGCAGGTACAGACAGTTAAAAACAGGAAGTAAATGTGGTGCAAGCGTGATCTCAGCCGCAGTGAGAGAGGGGGAGTAGAGTTTCTGAATGAGTATGAAAAGTGATAATCAAAATCAGGAGTACCAGAGGACTAAATGTGACCAAACAACTGCAATCTTTTCTTCTCTGCTCACTCTGCTGTGCTGGATTATGGACTTCATGGAGACTAGGACACTTTGGATGGAGTCGCTACTTCCTCCTCTGAGCCACATCAATTGCAGCTGAAGACGGAGTGCTGTTTTGCGCCTGGCATCATTTCTCTCTCCTCTCCAAATCAGTGGCAGTTATTTCAGCAGTATGATTAAAGTGTTGATTATAACTGTCCATCAGTGCATGCAGGACCAAACAAATATGTCCTTCCAACCCCATAAGGAAATGAGTTCTGTTATTTTAGTCGGCATAAAAAAAGCATCATGTAACCCTGGTGAAAATATGGTTATGTTAAGGTATGCTGGAATAAATAAGTTCATGGTTGATAAGGTGTTAAAAGTTAAAAAAAAGCAATAAGGTTTGATATTTAAAACTGTTTGGAAAAAGAAAAAAGAAGACATTTAAAATGTGTATTTTATTTGTATGACCTATAACCTGTGATAAGAGAAAACAGTCACATCCAGGTGAATGGACAGGAAGTGCAGGATGAGGGAGAACACGAGGGAGATGTGGGGTAGAGAAAAGCGAATGAGCTGCAGGAGTGGCACATGGACTGCTAAATCACTTTTTATCATGAGTCGGTTAAAGTGCTCGACAAGGACACTTTAACAGGACCCGAGTGGTGGTGGAGGTGGTGAGTGTGAGTGGAAAATTCATCCGAAGACGAACTTTAGCGGATTTAGCCGCTAATACACTGGCTAGTGCTTTTGCCTGTGCCGTGCTAAGAAGCTAGCAACCCGCGAACTCAATTAGCCGAGCCTGCGCGAAGCTGTGAGCCGCCGACGACGACAGAGAGCTGCCGGAGCCGGACAGCGCTGCGTGAGGGGACTGTGCCTGCATCGTCTGCTGCGTGAACCCCCTCTTCATCCAGGTGGATTATCAGCTTTCCTGCCGTCCATGACTGGTGTGAGTGGTTAACTCCATCAAAAAAGGTACCGCGTTTTATTTTGCCTTTAAGGGGAAACGGCCATTTGTTTAAGGCTACAGCGTCCCGAGCAGCGATCAGGCATGCAACGATTGGGACTGAGTGTTACATTATTTTATTTTATTTCCGGCTGTAGTTTAATTATTGGGGCCCATAGGATTTAAGTTTGACATTTTTATTTGGTGTTGAACACATATTTGGTTTGAACAAAGCGGAAAAGTAAAAAGACTGTAAAGAAAAGATGTAAAGAGTTCATTATATTTTGTTCGTAAATGTTCAGTATATTTTTCAAGTAACTGGTGTGATTTTTGACCATTTGATATTTTAAGTGTTACATTTCATAAGTGATTCACAAGGTAAAATCTGGTTTTTTAAAGGAACATTCAGTAAAATTCATTAGAGAGACCCCAGGTTCTGTGAAGGTTTAAAAGAGCTCAGGTTAGCCACCTCTCAGTATAGTCGAATACACTAGAGAGGCGCTACATTCACTTCCAGTGCCGGGTGAGTTTCAGAACCTCCAACCATTATTTTTCATTGGCAAAACTAAGTAACCTTCACAGTTGCTTAAAAGCCCAAATTTTACGTGTTACCGCACAAACACAGATCAATGTAAAAAAAAAAATCCTGAAACACCTACAGTATGGCTAACATAATGTATGAATGCACTCTTATTATTCCATGCATCATTAGGACAGTATACAAACAGTGATTATACTTCACTGCCTATTATTTTCCAAAGGTGTGTTAGTTTATGATTTTTGAGTTTGATGATTTTACATCTGCCTCTGGAGTCTTACATTTGGGTCCACACTCTGCACCACTATATATGACAGGCCTATTTAAACTTATTAACTCATTATTTGTTAACAAATAATCAAAAAAATTAAATCTCTGCACCATCTGACTCAATCCTTTCAACCTCATCATCATTCTGACTACAAACTGCAGCAGTACTGACACTCCAGGCCGTCTTCAAAACATCAAAAGTGAAACGATAAACTTGGAACATCTTTTAAATCTTCTGCTATCAAATTGTGCCACGGCCTGAAAATCCATACATTTACAGCAATCTGGGAGCAGCAGGGTTATTATTAGGAAAATTCTTTGACTGCAAACTGGAAAAACAGTGGCGCTGGTATAGCTACATGTCATGTATATTTCTATAGTGGCATACAGTACAAGTCAAAATTAGGACTGTACATTTTCAGACCTAACCGTACTCTGAAGATTCATATTTGTGAGCTCAATCATTATGTTTCTGCTCTGTATAGATATTATATCAAAGATTTCAATGATCTGGTTTCCAGTGTTCATTCCTGTTCTGTTTTTCCAATAATTAGCGTTCAGTGTCCAGTAAACAACTACATGAAAAGCAGTTCAGACTTCCCAAACTCACTGTCAGGTGGCAGGAACTCGTTGCTGTTCCAGCGCTTTGTGGAAGGCCTGTCTTCAGTCACTGCAACAACAAAAACAAGTGTTTTATTGTGTGTAGACTGCAGCAAAGACTTAACAGCCAAAAACCTGATGAGCTAAAAAATTGTACCTGTGCTGTACGACTAACCCTAACCCTAACACCGCAACAGAGCACGAGAAACTCTGTGAAATCACGAAGAGCTTCTATCTTAATATACTGAACTATTTTCCAGAGTCGGATTGTGCAAAGAGGCACATTTGCTTTGCTTCAGTTTGAATTTAGTTTTCATCAGAAGTTTGATTATTATCTCTGATTTCTTTTGCCATGTGTGGCTCCATTATCACACCACATTTAAGACATTGTTTCCTGTCCTTATTGCTCTGTTTGGTTTTATTAGTTAATTTTTTTCAGCATTCAGTCTAATCATGTCTCAGATGAGCTCATGCCCTTTAATCTTTCATAGTGTTCATTTTTTCAGGTATTAACAAAGAAAAAACAGCTCTTATCTCAGTTATATGTGCACTATAAGAGCAAACTGGATCAATGAATAATCTAACATACAGTTAATTAGAATATAAAACACTATTTAAAATGAACGCCACTATAGTTTGTGAGTCCTTTCCTGTAAAATACTATCAAAAACACTGATTTATGATCCAACTGGACTTTCACATTGTGTCTTTTTTCTTTGTCAGATTAGTTTCACCAAAAACGATTTCAGAAAAAAGTTCAGCAAACAAACAACAAAAACAGAAACATGATCGGATGGAGTGAAGAGAAAGTGCATCAGCTCCGCTGCACACAACAAAGTAACTTCACCAGCTTCACTTTGTCTTCTTCAGGTTTTCATGTTTTCTGAACATTTCCGAGCTGAAAGCCTGAAAACCTCATCATCTGTGTGAGATGTGAGAGAGGAGAGTGTGTTATCAGAGTAATAACGCACCAGCTGCTGCACTGGCCATAATACCACTGCTGAAATCATCAGACACGAACAGCTGGAAGGAGAAAAAAAAGAGACTAAATTCACTAATAAGTGACAACATATTAAAAGATGATTTATGGAGAAGCAGTGAGTACAGTGAGTGTTTTTATGCAGTATCCTCTGATCTCAGAGACTTTCTAACAAGCTCTGTTCTCTCACATTTCAGCAGCCGCACAGGACAAGAATAAAAACTTCAGTCTGTAACACGCTCTCAAAGTCTCTCAAAGAAAGCTGATAGACACTGATCTGCACACGCAGGAGTCGGTCCTTTATTCTCAGTGAAACCTCATATTTCTGATCAGCTCAGGCAGGAGAAAGCTTTTTTTTATTTTCATAAATGTGTTTAAGTACAAAAAATTGGGATTTCGGTGTTTTTAAAAAGATAATCTGCTCCACTCTGACCTTTTGAGTAACTTTATGAATGAGGAAATGAATATGTCAGTCAGCTGATTCAAGTGCAGCAGTTTGTTGACGGAAATTCAATCTTACTTATGAAGCACCAAATCACAGCAAACAGTGGCCTCAAGCCGCTTTATATTGTAAAGACCATACAAAATCTGCTCGCTGGCACAGTCGAGCTGTTATGATGGTAACAGAGTTTATGTTTATTCTTGACTTGGGCACGAGTATATTTATTTGTATTGCACCACTTTTTTCTTTCCTCTTCAGGTTGTAGTCTGAGTCTTGGCAGCTATCGTCTATATAAAGTAATATAACACACTAAGTGTTGTAGATCTTGTATTAGGGAACAAAAAAAGCTGTGAAGAAGCAAGGCTCCTGGTGCCTTTTGCCTGGTTTATGTTTTTTGTAACCGAAGTCAGTGTTTAATTTCTCTAGTTGTGCTTCTAGGTTTGCTTACAGTTTAGATTCTTAGTGTGTTACAGTTTTCTGAATTCTTTTGTTGTACTTGATTATATTTAGTTTGTATTTTAAACTTCAGGATGCATTTCTAACACCTGCTCAGTCACAGGAGAACAAACAGATTTTCTTTTTTCTGTTTTACTTTTCAAGGGTTAATGTCCAACAACTGGAAACTCTAAATGGTAAAGAGCTGGAGACACAGCTAAGATTTAACCTCCCTTTCACAGACAGGTGTATGTCCTTTACTCTCTAAAACCTTCACTGATGTCTTTATACACACTACATTAATGTCTCATTAAGTTGGACTTACTTTACTGTCCTCTAAAACCGTTTCTTCTGTTTTTTTCTAACCACAGAAACCTTTTTTTTTTTTTCAAAAGCATAAAAAATCACATGGCGAAAGGTGGTCATTGAGTT
>VUQK01004104.1:2710-15022 GCA_015106715.1 Bujurquina vittata | reverse complement strand
CGAGGGAATCTACCTCACTGGGAGCAGAGTTTAGGCAGCTGCTCTGCACTGTGTTGGCACATGGCACTGACGAGCATAATAAAGAAGGAATTATATCCTTAAACTTAGTTACAGCACTTTCAGAAAGACTTCGACTATAATAAAACTTATTCCCCACTGCTGTGTAATCCATTAAAGTAAATGTGAATGTTACTAAGAAATGATCAGACAGGAGGGGGGTTTCAGGGAATACTGTTAAATCTTCAGCTTCTATGCCATATGTCAGGACAAGATCCAGAGTATGATTTAAATGGTGGGTGGGCTCCTTTACATTTTGAGAGAAGCCAATTAATTCTAATAATAGATTAAATGCAGTGTTGAGGCTGTCATTTTCAGCATCTACATGGATGTTAAAATCACCCACTATAATTATTTGATCTGAACTGAGCACTAAATCAGATAGGAGGTCTGAGAAATCAGACAGAAACTCTGAGTAAGGACCAGGTGGAGGTAGGTGAGGACAAGGACTTAGGTGAGGACAAAGACTCATGCGAGGACAAAGACTTAGGAGAGGACAAAGACCTAGGTGAGGACAAAGACTCAGGCAAGGACAAAGACTTAGGAGAGGACAAAGACTTAGGAGAGGACAAAGACTTAGGTGAGGACAAAGACTCAGGAGAGGACAAAGACTCAGGCGAGGACAAAGACTCAGGCGAGGACAAAGACTCAGGCGAGGACAAAGACTCAGGCGGCAGCACTATGGCAGACTGCCCTGACGACTGTGGTGACTGTAGAGACTCTGATGGCTGTGGCTGCTGTGCATGGCACCCCCAGCTGTCTCCTCAGATGACTTAGGCTGGTTTGCTGGTTGCTCAAAAGGCTCTGGCGGTGCAGCAGACACTGTAGACTCTGAAGGTGTGGTGGCATAAGACTCTAAAGGTGTCGCGACTGAAGACTCTTATGATGATGCCCACGACTCGGACAGCTGATGAGAATATGCTGCAGGTGCTGAAGCAGATAATGACAGTGCAGATAGTGCAGATGATGATGCAGACGGCTGGCAAGGCGTTTGTGACGATGCAGATGTTGGAAAAAAAGCAGGTAGTGCAGATGGCTTGGAAGACTCTGAAGACACTGGTGACTGTCATTGCAGTGGGTGTACTGGATGCCCAGACTGGGGCTGTGCGGGGTTCACAGCCGTCTCCACTGACGACTGGGGCTGCTTGGGAGGTCACATTGTTGCTCCCTGAGGCTTAGGATTTGGCCTGTCTCCCACCTGCGGAACAGGTCTAACTCACAATTCTTGGAAGTACAGGGTGCTCAGACACAGAGGGAGCTTCAGCTGCGGCAGCAGTTATTGAGGAGGGCGTAACAGGTGCATTAGAATGATAACTTCTAAAAAAAGTCCTTGATTAAGGCAGGCAAAGAGCCCAGAAGCCAAGGGTGACCAGACACTACTCTATTTAACCTGTGCAGTATGGCTTCCTTATACCCCTCACTGGGCCATTTAAGTCATTGTTCATAAAGTGCAATCACAGAATCACTAATGTCCTTCTTTAATTCCTCCGAGGCAAAAACATTTTAGAAGATACACAAAATGTCTTTACCCCTGGCTGGCTTTGAAGCAAAAAGAGAGAAGTCCTTCTTTTTATCCAGCTCTTAAAGCACAGTCTTTCTATTTTCAGTCATTTTAGGAGTCTTAAGAAAAGAATCTGTTTTACTCATGGAAAGAGAGTTCACTGATGGCCCAGTGCCAGTACCTACAGGCGCAAAAGCAGGAGTGAACTGAGGCTGCACAGAACACACAGCGTCGGCAGGTTGACGATGACGTGAAGGACGTGATTTGCTGCAGCGGTGAGTACATGGACGGAGCAATCTGCTGTTGCGACCAGGAGAAAGATCTACCCACTCTGACCTCCAGCAAGAGAGGATGCAGCTGTCAGAGAGGACAGCTTCTGCAGCGAGTCGCGGGCTCCAGGCTGAGGTTAGTGAGCTGGTGAGCAGCATCGCTGGGGCCATTCCACCAGAAAGGAAAAACTTGAAACTTACAAAATTGGACACATGGAGCACACAGAGGGAGCTAATGACGACGACACAACATAGGACAAGGGAAAACGCACAAGGTAATGAGAGGAGGGTGGAAACATCCGAGCGAACAGAATGACACTAATGAGACAAAGGAAGCAAAACTAAACACAACGCACACAGAAGAGGCAAAATAAAATAGACAGTGTGAAAATGACAAAACAGAAAAAGAGACTTGACACAACACACAGGGAAACACATAACTTAACAAAACCCAAGAATAGGACTCCAATAACTAAAGTCCTGAAAATACAAACTACAAAACCATAAAAATGTCATGATACGGTAGTGAGGCCGGCAGGATGTGGACGCACAGGTTTAACTTCTGACCAGAGGCAGGAAATGAAGAAAGCATACCAAACAAAGTGGAACATGAGGGACGACACGACAATAAGCTGGGAAATGCACACGGCGTGATTCGGGAAAACAGAACACAACTGAGGAAAACAGGTGACCTGAATCAAACTGACGAGACAAGGGAAGCAAACACACGAGAGACCAGACTGGCAAAACAAAACAGGAAGTGGCACAAATGCAGACTTGACAGGAACTCAGGCAAAGCAATAAAGCGTAACCAAGACTCCAGAAATAAAGGAAGAGGTTCTGAGGCTCTAACAATAACTCAGCCAGGAACCAAAGATACAAAACTCAATATTACAAAACCTACAAACTAAGATCCAGAAGCAGACAAAGCAAACAATCATGTCAGGACCTCAAGAAAACACAAAATACTGTGGAAAAGGCTGAGGACCACCACACCAATTGGCTCTGTACTGTTTGTTCTCTAGAGCTGGAAAAGACTCAGTAATGGCAGCAAATTTGCATCTCCTTTACATGAATGTCAGCTGCAGTTTGATTTCTGTTTGTGTTTTGTAGCGATGGCAAACACTGAACTGACTCTCTTAAGTCTCTTTTTTGTTGCCGTGCGGTCTCCCTGACCAGGCAGCATTATGCACAGCTGACATTGACAGCCTTACCTGTGACAATAAACAGCATTGACATGGCTCTCCCTTCACTGCCCTTGCTGGAGGCTTCAGTAATGCAGCCCATATGCAAGCCCTAATTACTTTCTCTGTTGGCCCCTGCAACAAGGTCACACTTGTTATGCCACTGTCCCATCCACACACTCAGATTTTTTCACAAAGGGAGCTAATCTCATTCCTTCACAAGCCATTATCTTGATCGGACTGGCTTTTTACGCAATTTGCACCGCCGCCCAGTTGAGAGAATGACTTTCCTTTAGAAGGAGTGAAGAGGCGCCCATCAGCATCCCACTGAGAAGCTTCAAGCTGTCAGCCAACATCCACCAACTCCAAATTGGAGTTAAATTGAAGAGGCGTTGGGCTGGAGAAAGGCCAAGACAAGCAGGCCAGAGCATTGCTGCAGCTGCAGATGTCGATGAAGGTTTTTAATGGAGTTGAATTAATTCACGCAGGGTGTAATTTGTCCTGTGGATGTGGGAGGCATACCAAGCCTGAACTTTTTCAGGGTCACAAGAGTCGTTATATTGATAGACATCTGCTGAGGCAGCCTGCAAATTTGCAAAAACTGACAGATCTGTTCTGATGTTGAGATGATGATAAATAGCATTCCTCCAATGTGAGGCTTGCTGCAAAGCCAGAGCTGCCCTCTCACATATGTTTGGCCAGTATTGAGCAGATAGAGAGTGTTAAAGGCCTCAAGTAAACAACTGCTGATTTACTTCCCTGGTTAATTTTCCAAATTGGTCTGTTTATTGTTGAGAGAGTGCTTTGCGCCGTACCGTGCAGAACTGTGGTCTCTAAATGTGAGGATGCTTTCAGATGAATGTAAATGAAAGAGCTTTCAGCTGCTGCTTGTGAAGTGGCACAAGTTCTTTTAGAAGGTGTTTGCCAAGTGGACTGCTCGGGAACGTAGCACAGTTCGTCTGTGGCTTTTTGGCTGCCTGTCTTTTATCTGCCCCCATACTTCTGTTACAGGAGTCCTTGTTCTTGTGGTTGAGGATACTGCACGACTCTGGTTGTATATTTGGAGCTGATGACCTGCTGCACACAAAATTAGATGAAGAATCGGAAAATCTGTAGTGCTTTGAGTTTATGCACATCTAAAAATCCCGCATTTGGTTTAGTTTATCTTTTACCTATGAAAGATGAAATGTAAAAGTGGCGTTTTTCTTTCAGCTAACTCTGAATGAAACCATAGACCCGATGATTTGATGCTGTATGTTAGCAGTGATAGAGGGGCTTACCATCTGATTCCCTTTAAAACAGAGTGGGGGCGAGGGGGGGCTTCCCAATCGAGCTTCAGTATTTTAGACACTGAATTCTTCAGATCACATCATTCACAAATTTGTAACCACATAGCCATTTATGAAGCATACGATCCAAGTTCCATGCTAAGTATTGTGACCACTTTTGAGTCTGCCACTTTGACATTCTAGTGTTCGGAGCATTTATGAACCAATCCAAACCAAGGTTGTCTAGCTGGATTTAACACTGAAATAAAGTTCTCGTGTCATCTCAAATATACTAAGTTTCAGAACGTGACCAAAATGAAGCGCTTGTGGACACTGGAGGAATACAGCGTTGTTCAGGAAGCACATTTCTTGCCTGATTGTTGGGGTTCTCTCTCTAATGGCTCTACCTTACAACATAGTGACCTGGCACCGTATAAATAAATCAACCAACTCTTTCGGGATTCCAAGTCAAGCCTGTTTAGACGAAAAAATATTATAAAATTATTTGTAAAGAAGAACTAAAGGTCATTCGTGGACGAGATGCTGTTATTTTCCTGCCTCTTCCCACACTAGGAGGTCAAGCAGTCTGGATTAGCTTTGTGATGTACTGCCATCTGCTGGTACTGAGCCCACATGTGCACGCCTAACAAAAGGAGGTTTTTTGTTTTGTTTGCTTTCTAAAATAAATGATTTTTAATACATTTTTGCAGAGTGAAGTTAGGTTGGAGTGCAGTAAACCAAGAAAATGATATTTGGTTATGATAATATGTATTGTTGTGTATTGTAATAGATGAAAGCCTGCAGGATGGCACCACAACTTTTTGCACTTGTAGTTTTTTTGCAAGATCTACAACTGAACTCTTGTTCGCTTTGGAAATAAACTTTGTCTCCAGCTGAATATGCATGAGGCAAATTAGTCAAAAGGTCTCCTTCAGTCAGCATGTCCTTGATCATAACTCAATCACGAAATATTCCAAAGCAAGCATAACTTTGACCTTTTCACAGTTTTTATTCCAGATGAACGTGCATTCCAAATGTGCTGCAAAAGTCACATCCGCACTCGTACAGCCTCCCTTCCTTGCACTGATTTGACTTCATTTTTATGCTCTAGACGTTCTTGTTTCCAGCAGAATACTTCCTTTTTCAAAAACACAAAGAAGTGATATTTTGTTCCTGTAGACTGCACTGATCCACAGACGTGCAACACTGCAGTCCTGCCCTGCTTCTACACTTGTTTCAGTTTGAAGCTAAGCAGGCAAAGCTGGAGCTGCACATACAGAAATCACATTTCCGTAGTACGCCGCAGTACACAAACAGCTACAAACGGCATAGACTTTAGTGTCAAATTTGAAGTGGACCAAAGAAAATATCACTGTTCTCTCTTCATGCTGCTGATTTCTGCAGAGATTTTAGACCTATTTTTTTTCTTTCAACCTGCTGTTTTCCTCCCTGAACGCATACTTGAACGTCTGTGTCCCTTCTCAGCCGTTCACACAGTAAATCGGGCCGTCAAAGTAGCTACACAACACTGCCATCCGCTGTCTGTGATGGGCACATACACTGTTGGTGGGCACGGACATGAAAAGAATAGTAATGGTTGTCTATATGATTTTTTTGAACCTTTGTTCATGCAAAGTTTGACCTTTTCTTGCAGCACTTAATAAATGTGATGCATTCAAATGGAGCGATTCTGGGGTTTTGAACTGTGTGTCACTCAGCAGCAGCAGGAACTGTGGAGAGAAGGTTTAAATGGCAGCTTTGCAACTATGATGGGCACATGTTGTTGTATCTCAGCATTGTCGTTTAAGTTTTGAAGCCCTTTTTCCACCCTCACTCTAAGGTCATTTTTCCTTTTTGCATTACAATCGCAAAAAAGTTACAGAATGAATTGACCTCAAACTGCACAGTACGTGGCAATAGAGTTGGATTTTGTTGCAGACGGTTAAGATATCTGTCGCTGAGATTTGAGCTGCTGTTCCAGTGCAAAGGCGGTGAACATCATTTTCTTTTCTGGTTCTCAAAGCACTGAAAAAATGACATTTTAGGACTTCCTTGTAACCTTTTCCTCCACTGAAATATGATCACAGCGAGGGCTGCAGATATGTGAAACGTTGTTTCCAGAGAGAGAAAATGTCAGCACTTAAGTGCGACTCTTTGCTTTCAGCACGGCTGCATATGGCTGTCCTATCTGCTCATCTAATTTTGAGAATTTTTTGCCATTAAGCCTTTTTGGGACCACATATAGGATTACTGGTTGTGAGGATGTTCAGATTAATTGATGCTTTGTGCCCGATTTCTCACTTAGCGCATCTTGAATAGCGTAAACCAAAGAAACTCTTTGTACCTAATCCTGTGGCACAAACTTGTTCCAAATGAAAACAGCTGAGTTTCTGCTGAGGTTAGAGGATTTTCCTTTCCTTAAAACCCAAAATCAAATCATGTCACATCGCCTGCTCACTTGGGTAAAAAGATGACGCTGTCCCAAGTGTGTGTTTGTCTGTGTGTTGCGCGTCATTCAGGCGCTTCGGCTGTCAAGCTTAAGAATCACGCTTCAAAGACGGCCAAAGCGTTTTGATTTAGAGAGGAAAGTGCCATTTATTAAGGTGAGGACCTCTCATTCGCTGTAGTAAAGGTTTATTTCATCAGCTGAAGGCAAAGGGTCTCAGTGCCCCTTTGAAAAATGTTCAGCACGGCACACACTATTAAGATCAATGTGTACTGTTGACATTAAAGGCACCACAAGCTGAATTTTTAACATCAAGAAATCATTACTGCATCAGTTTTTCGGCCTGACTGGAGTTAAAAGCGGATCATCAGTCAAAAACTGGCAGATTTATGGGGCTGTTTGCGCTATATTACAGATTTCACAGAAATCCATAAAAGCTCTTGTTGAAAAAATGCTGTTCATGAGGGAGACAAACACCAAGTAGTAACTGATTGACAAATTTCCAAAAATAGTCACTACAACCACCAAAGTCTTCTATTTTTCCCCAATTTTGAAATTCATCTTTTATGTAAAATCCTGTCGCTGGTATTTGAACAAATGAATGATTTTGAATTCCAAACCAAAGAAATGAGAGTAACAATCAAATTAAATTGCATAATTATAGCTGAAAATGGATGACTGAAGGTCTGAAGGTGATTCTATATTTGCTTGCTCTGAACAAATCTCATTGGAGACCAGAAAACAACAACATGTTTGTGCTTTTTGTGCTTTTTGGTAATGACATTTTCCTAACGAGATTTCAAAATGGGCAAGGATAGCCGACGTTTGTCTGGGCCCTGTTTGCAGTTAACAGCCTTTACTCAAAAAGCAGTGCGTTGTGCTTTATATAGCTTCATATTAACCCACATTTGGATTTCCAGCACAAAATGTCATAAACGAAACTGTGCTCATGGAAATGACAGAAGAACAGGTGACAGAGGCCTCTTCCAAGACAACAATTGCTCTGTCGATGCAGAGCAACGAGTTTTAAATTCACGTTCATCGTGAACAGGCTCTGAATCTGCTGCAGCACGTGATTCAGAGCCTGTTCATGAATGTGAACAGGCTCTGAATCTGCCGCAGCACGTGATTCAGAGCCTGTTCATGAACGTGAACAGGCTCTGAATCTGCCGCAGCACGTGATTCAGAGCCTGTTCATGAACGTGAACAGGCTCTGAATCACGTGCTACGGCCTTTGCCGCAAACAAGTCTGAGCGAGTTGAACACTGGTGCTCCCACTCCAGACGTCCACGCACGGCCCACTGAAGCCATCCTGGTGGCACCACGCTGAGCCGCTGTCTTTGCTTGCTAATTTATTGCAGGTTTTGGTCTTGGGATGTTTAATGAATATTATAAAAGCTCAAATATCAGCAGGCTTCATTTGTTTAACCATTTGGATTCGGTGCGGTAATTTTATTACCTCTGTTTGAGCGTCCTGATTTTTAAAATGCTTGGCTCACTGGTTCAAAAAACAGACGGTCACATCACACTGGTTTTGTATCTTGAATTCTTTAATTTCTGAAACAAAATAGAACTATTTTGCAGTGAATATTTAGAATAAATAAATACAGTTTCTCAGAGATACTCAATGAGTTTGATGCTGAGGACTTTATTTTCAGGAGCAGAATAAAGACAGACCTCGCTGCTGGACATAAAATCGGAGGGTCTCACTGGATAAAAAGCAACAGGGAAAGGAAAGAAAAGAAGACAGAAAAACACAATCACATAAAAGATATGGTTTGTCCCTTAAATTGTTGCCGTGGGCTCTGGGATGGTGGTCAGTAAAATGTACTTCGTTTTAAGATGTACGGCCTCCGAGTCTTGGTGATGTGCCCTGCTTGCCTCTTCAGTATGTAGGGTGACTTTCGTTTCAGCGGAGCGTCGCTGTTCTCCTCTGAATACTCCAGAGAGTCCTGGAGTAGCTGTGAGGAGTGAAGAAAGACACAGCAGAGGGTGAGCATCCAACATGTTTTGTTGCTGACTTGCAGAGCGATGGGTGACGCTGCGATTAGACTCTGTGCTTCCCATGCACGGCCAAACAGGCGCCAGTCTGCAGGCGCTGTGTTAACATTTTAAAAAAGGAGAAATGCCACCGTGCAAGGAGCCAAGAGTGGAAGGGGAAAATGATGGTGGGGAGCGAGGAAGAGACGAGTGGGTGAGGTGGGAGTGAGGGTGAGATTTAATGAAGCGCGTTTACTTTAGGAGGGAATCCATGTTCTGCTGTGTGCTCTGGAGATGTGAGTGGGTAAGTGTGTGTGTGTGCACAAGTGACTGGGATTTTGGGGACAGAATTTGCTTAGCTAGCCATCATTTGTGTGTGTGTGTGTGTGTGCGCGCACTCCTCACCCTCTCCTCCCGGCTCTGCAGTACTCGGCAGATGTGTTGCAGGTTGTACAGCTCCTCCAGCAGCTGGAGGCTCCCCTCCTTCATCCCCCCATCCTCATCCTCCTCCTCGCCGCTCCACGATTCCTGGCGCAGGGCGCTCATCATCTTACACAGGTTGGTCAGCAACACACGCCAGTAGGGGGCACTCTGCTTATTCTGTTTCATCTGCAAAGACGGCAGAAGACAGGAGGGTGACGGCTAAACGGGAAAAGGATCAGGTTCAAAACGGAACCCACTGAGTGGGTTTAGCGCTCAGTAAATGAGATCCCTGCTTTGAGCATTATTGTTGTCGTCGTTATTTTAGTGTGTTGTGTGAACTTGGGTGAAGCGAAAATTGAATTGACCACAGGAGGGGCGAGTGGAAAGCAGACAATTTAACAGCCTGAAATTCCAAGCTTTGCATTTTTGTCTTCACATAGCATATTATTTGAGCAGATCCAATGCAATCCATACTCCTACTTTTGAAGTTTAGCTCGCTCAGCATTTTAATGTTGTGCCTTTTGCAGCCGCAGCAGCAAATCCTCATGCAGAGGCACTGAGGAGTCTGTATTTGAGACGTTGAGATGAGGCAATTTAAGCACTGATTTTTTCCTACACATGCAAGTATTCAAAGTGAACATTTAGCCACGTTTATCTTCTTTTAGCTGCAGACCGCTGAGTTATATATCGTTTTTCTAGAGTGGCTGAGATGGTGAAGGAAGACAGATAGAAAACACAAGTGATTTTCATTTTGCTTTAAACTTGCAGCCTGAGGGAGGTATTGCATGCTAAAATTGTGCCGTAAGGTCACATGAAGTATTTGCTTTCTTCATCGGGAATTTCTACCTGAATGCTAGTCTGTTTAGCACCCACACATTTGCATTTTGCAGCGATGCTAAAAACAACTTGAAGTTGCAGCAAAGGCTCAATCTAAATTCCAACATTGCAAGCAACTAATAATGTGGAATCCAGAGGTCAGTGCCTCATCATCCACGCTAATCAGAGAGTAATTTAGCCACATTCAGTCAAGAACGAATGACCACAGTGAGGCCCTTCCTCTGGAATCTAATCAGATAAAAGGAGGAGGAGAGCCGATCAGTCAATCTCATTGTAAAAAAGAGCTACACAGTTCAGATAAAGAGACACAAATAGGTCTATCTTCCACTATATTGCACTTTTCAGCCTTTCGAGCCGTCTATCAGTCATCTGGCAAGTTATTATTACAATCATCACCCCTGAGCAACCTCTGAGCATCAGCAGCAATGAATCAAAGGGCTGATTTGTCAGCGTCATGTCTCGCTGAGAGCACCACAGTTATTTATCAGCGAGAGGGGTAAAAGTGTCATTACTTTACTGCCAGGTCCATCTGACTCTTATTAGGCTCGATCCGTCTGTGCGCTTCACTGATTTCACACCTCAGCTTTGCATAGCCGCGGGCACGCATCAGATAAACGTGATAGAAACCTAAAGGTTACAATCGAATTGCGTTCCTCCACCTCAGCTCTTATTTTCTCCCCATTTCAAAGGAGCGCACTAAATGGAGCTGTGAGTATTTGGATATATTTTTATATGGAGCGGTTTTACGTATAACCAGCTTAAAATGACAACAAAGTCAGTATAAACGCAAGTTAAAGTAGATGGCCTGAGGGGCACAAAAAGCCTCTTATAGTCCATTATTTGTCTCCCACTCAGCACGGATGCAATCAAAAGATGAGGCTGATTTCATGAAAGAACACCTGGGACGCGTGAGGTCACAGACTGACCGCCGGGCGGTGGAAGCTTTCCTTTCCAGTCTCTGATATCACAGATGTAGAAAGGCCAGTACCTTGGAGGCGAAGAGACTGCTGAGCAGCTCCTCTTCTAGCGCTCGCTGCTCTTGGTCAACATCTGTCAGTTAAAGAAAAACAGGATTTAATCAGAGGTTGAGTTCAAGCCGTGGTGAAATGTTGTTTATCAGCTGGTTTTTCCAACCAAAGAATTAAGAATCGTTTCTCTATATTTGAATCTCAGGTGTAATTTGGAGATGAAAACTGGCCCTCCAGTGACGCACTATTGATCGCCGGGTCCCTGAGAGCACACAGGGCTTATTGATCCAACAGCGGCGGTCATCTAGCATTGATTTTGCACACTGGAGATAGTTCGGCGTGAAATGCATTTAACACAAAATAAATAAAATAAACCAACTGAATTTAATGTGCCTAACGTGGGCTCAAACAAAGAATATGAATGGTCTGAAGCTGCAGTGATGGCTTTCTCTGCTGTGCCTGGTTCAGAGGCTCCTCTGAGGTGAAACCTGCATTGCTTTTAGACTACAGTCACTTTCAAGCTTTCAACAGGTGATCGGCCCGAGCCCCAGTGCCCCCCTGAGTGAAGCGCAAATGATGCATGACCTTGAAAGCGTGCGCGAGGCACTGGACCTTTGACGTTTTTTTAAAAATGCTTTTTAAAAAAAGTCTTTTTTACTCATGAATTTATTTTTAATGAGTGAAGGTTTCAGAGTTAGACAATATTCTCAAAATTGTGCATGAAAAATAAATCATTTTGGCAGCAGCGTATTTCAGTATTTAATCTAAAAGACCAAGCTCAAAATCATCCCGTTAAAACTTTAACATTCAAAGAAATGTGTGAATATTTCCATGAGCACAGCATTTCATCCTTACGACATTTAGCAGGACGCACCTGTTGCATACAGCCAGTTTCCTCAGTGATTACAATTCTGCATAGAAACCCTGTTGCAAGGACACCAGTGCTTACCTGTACAAAGTGCACCACATGCTAAACAGAGGAGAAGCGCACACGTCAGCTGTGCCTGCATGTTGATCAGGGGAAAAAAGCAACAAAACAAGCAAAAAACCAAAAAAGGTCCCACGCTGAAGGAGTCACCTGAGGAGAGGAATCTAGTCCATAAGGGTAGAGCCAGACACAGACATCGAAAGAGGCTGAAGCTGAGTTGACTGACGCTGCTGCTTTTTCCTGCTCCTCTTCAAAGCCAAACACACTTCTGCAGTTTCCTGCTGCTGGGATGTGAAGCACAGTGGGCTCCTTTCCCTGAGTATATAAGAGCCAACGTGATGTCATAGGACCTGCCCCCCCCCCCCCCCCCCCCCCCCCACCCCCCCCCACCCCCCCCCCCCCACCCCCACCCCCCCCCCCCCCCCCCCCCCCCCCCCCCCCCCCCCCCCCC
>VUQK01004103.1:3079-30086 GCA_015106715.1 Bujurquina vittata | reverse complement strand
TGTAAAAGAGGTAAAAACATGCAAAAAAAAAAAAAAAAGAATCATCTGCATCACACTCCCCCAGAATTGTGTTTGCAACCATTATTCATATGCTCAAGCATTACAGATCTGGGATGCTAATGTAGTCCCATAGCCTCTGCCTGGTTTTTGAGCCTTCACAGTTATACTTTCCCTGGGCCTTGATTAAATTTGCTGCCTAAGCCATCCACTTGCCGCCTGCCAGATGACTGTGAATATGAATGAGACACTAACATTGAATGTTGCGGGGCTCTGTCCTTGCTTTTCCTTTCTTGTCAGCTCATTATCCTGGTTGGCTCCCTCTTTAACTTCCTTTGCTCTAGTGTCTCTCTCTCCACCTCCGCAACTGGTCAGCTTCCAATAAAGCAATAAAAAAACACACAGCAGCACATCTACAAACACGGTAACGGGATAAACCAAAACTAGAGGTCTGCATTTCGCTGTTTTTCTTACATGTTTTTTAAGGAAAATAGATGACGGATTATATTGATTTGCTGAAAGCATACAGCAGTACAGTACAGTAAGGATGCAAACTCAAAAATATGATCGACTTCTCATTTATTGTTGACAGCATTGGTTCTCTCTGTGTCTTGGACACAATATTTTAGAACCAATATTTTTTAGGAACTGAAAAGGTAGGAGGTAAACTGTAAAGAAAATGTCAAATTCAGTGCATAAAGCATAATTTCAGGATGCTGCTGCTACAGCAGCCTCGTAATTATCAGTCCAGGCAGCCTGTAACAGAAGGGACAACAGAAGCTAAATATCCCATCTTACTGAGTCCAGCAATCTTTTGGATGAAGCGCTTGCTTTTTAGGGCTGAAGTTCGGATTAGTCTTTTTATGTGTGTGAAGAGGGAAATTCATTGGATATTTTTTTTTCGTTGCAGAGTGACCTTTTATTTAGTGCATTTTGAGTTTCTGAAAGCCCCTCAACTGAATACTAACGAGTATTAACGGGTGCTTTACAACGGTAAATTTAAAGCTTTTTTGATCAATAAATACCTAGAAAATACCTAGATATTCTTAATAAAGACTAATTTCATAGCAGAAATGCATGTATTTTCTGTCCTCAAAACTTTACACCAAGATGTGCGCTTACGTAAGTACACACAAATTCACGTGTCTGGGATCCGAGTGTTTCTTAATTAGTGGGGGTTCAGTCCTTATTGACAGGCGGTGGTCCTGGACTGACCACAGACAAACTTAGGGGTGGGAAGATGTTTTGCTCTGCCAAGTGCAATGACTTGACAGCCCTCCGTGGTCCTGGGGTGTGAGAAAGTCCTGTGTGGCATCCTTGAAGGCAATCCAATATGGACGATACCCTGACTCCAGTTTGGCAGTTTGTATTCTCCAAATAACAAAAGTTACTGTAAGATCTTAGAGGCATGAAAACTGTTTGAATTCCATAGAAAAATAAAAGAAAGCATTTGATGCAATTGTGGAATTTATTGTATGAACTCAACTGAGTTTTCAGCAAAAGTAGAATTAAAATCACCAATTATATTATAGCCAAGTGAAGAGCACAAATCACAGCATTCATAAGCCATCACGGTGTGATTTTATTTTCCCACTCACCGTTGTTCTGAATATCTGACTGATATGACTATCAAGCGTTTCTGATCCTGCAACTGAGGCTGCAACTGACTGTGTGTATGTAGTGGTTTTTTTTCATATAAGGGCATCATCAATGAGTTTTCCAGTAAGAAAAATAATCAAGACTATTATAGATGTGATCCTGGTCCAGGTGATCTAAATAAATAATAGGAAGTGCTAAATGGTGAGTATAGTCTAGGTGAGTAGTAATGAGGGGAAAAGACAGGTAACCCTCACAGGCCCACCTTGCTAGAGTCAGGTTGGACCCCTGTTGCTGTCAGAACTTTATGGCATAGATTCAACAAGGGGCTGTAAACATTTTTCATATATTCTGGGTCACATTGACATTGACATTGGCACTGCACATTTGTTGCAGATTTGTTGGCTCCACATTCTCCTGTTTCACCAACCCCTAAAGGTCCTCTATTGGACTGAGACCTGGTGACTGTGGAGGGCATTTGCAGTGATGCAGTGACCAGTTTGAGATGATCTGAGCTTATACTGCGCTCATAAAGGGGTACACATGGTGGAGTTTAACCAATACTGGTAGTTTACACAACACTACCAGTCTGAACCACTGATACAACATAGAATGAGTCCACGCTTTTATGTTGCTTATGCCAAATTTTGACCCTACCATCCAAATATTGCAGCAGAATTTGAGACTCATCAGACTAGGCGACATTTTTCCAGTCTCCTGTTATCTCATTTTGGTGAGTCCATGCACATTGTATTTCCTGTTCTTAGTTGACAGGAGTGGCACCCGTTATTGACATGGTCAAACATGAGTAGACATGGTCAGCCATGGTGTAGACCATGTCATCTTGACCATGGCTACACATCTAAATACAGAGTTGCCGTCATGTGTTTTGTTGGGCTTATTAGACATTTGCTTTAACAAGCAGTTGAACAGGTGCGCCTAATGAAATGCACAGTAAATGTATATTCAGCTTAGTCTTCATATTGCATTGCATTTGACTGGACTGGCAAGACATGATACCTTCCTATGGCTCAGAGCCACACATGCTGTAACTGTTGAAGAAACTACAGCAAAGGAAAGGATCCCTCCAGTTCCAAGAGGCCCCCAAGGATCAGGTCTTAGTCTGCTCACATAGAAGAGGGAACACCATAAACCTTTAAGGATAACAAATGAGAAAACAAAGGCAAGGATTTATGAAGTGCTGAAACTCAAGTCACCATACTGTTTCTCCAAAAAAGAAAAAAAAAAAGAAAAGAATCACTGCTATGCTGAATGAAGAAATGAAAAATAGTAGGATGCTGTGGAAGAGTTACAGAAAATGTAGAGGGAATGATAGTCTGCCAGAAGAAGAAAAAAAGCCGTTATACTCTTGGCTGTATGAAAAAAGAAAAAGAAAAAAAAGACGGGGGTGGTGGAGAGGAAACCACTTTCCCTTTAACTGCCAAGCACTGTTCCCCGCTCATCAGATTCCTGCTATTACCAATGTCAAAGTGCTTTCATGGGTCATTATGAGCCAGACATGTTGTCAGTGCCCTCAAGAGTCTTTGCTATTCAAGCTCCTCCAATTTACCTCAAAATTTATTGCTCAGGAAAAGACTAACATATGGTTAATACAGATTGGAATGTCCCTCTATATTCAATAGACTTCCCAGACCTGATTGGGTATTGTGTATCATTTTTCTGGTCTTGAATTTTCTTCACTGTCTGGCAGCCTTGTTCACCACCATTCTTCTTCGTCAGTTTCTGGAGATGCTTCACATTTTGGTGTAAAATTGGATAGCAGGTGTTCTGTTATCTCAAAGAAAATCCGGCCAGATACAAAGACAGAGTTTAGGCCCGCCTTCCCAGAGCTTTTCATCATCTCCTAATTGGCCCATCTGCAGTCAAGGCAGACTGGACTCGCTTGAGCAACTTGCTTCATTGGGTTGTATTACTCCTGATGCCCTCTGCAGTCTTGAAATGACCCCCGTGTTGAGCACATGAAGTTTTTCTATTTCCATTTTTTTCGGAGCCAGATGCCTTGTGTGACTGAATAACTTGTGAAAGGCAGAGTCATAAAAGAGGATCCATAAACACCCATTCCCAATCAAGCAACAGCCTTAAGGCAAGGTTATGACATCAGAAAACATCAGAATACAGCTTTTGTCTAATTTTGTGTTGCACTTTTGTGCCTGTGTGCGCATAAGAGCAGAGGAACAAGCACTGTATGCTTGTTCCTCAAAGACTGTTTTTGTATACGAATAAGAATGATGGGCTATTCAAATCATCACTAAACCTGAGTCCAGGAGCCACCTATTGAGTTTGTAGAAGAGAAGTGTCTGCTATTGTGAGTATTACAAGGCCAAAAAAGGTCAGTTTTTCAATAATCAAAGATAGATTGAATACATCAACAATGGCACCAGTTGTTGATTGAAAGTATCAACATAAATGAGCAAAAAATTAATCTGGCTCCAACAATGACCTTTACATATGCTAGTTAACCAACATTAGTTACTATTAGTTATATCATATTACAGATTACGAAAATTTAAGATAATAGTGCCGCTTATATCACTATCTAAATCAGTTCTAGCGGGTACACTTAATATTTGGTGTGACGTGTTCCACATTTTTCAATAACACAGTAATTGGTAATTCAGTAATTACATTACAGTTACAAGTATGGCGATACAAAGGTTCTTCAGTTATCTGCAAGTCGGGCATGAAAAAATATCTCAAACATGCCTCTTTCTTCATACAGTCTGTTGATGTCAATTTGTGTGCAGGGAGGAGGAAAATAGTGAAGCATTTACAACTTTGGAGGAGCAAAGATATGAACGTTACTTTTATTTTTATTCCACAAACAAGAACAAGAGCGTGATGCTAAAGTGCATCCAGGACAGAAACAACTGCATTATTCTTCTAACACAACTTTAGCTGTGCACAGACAGCATGCTAATGCAGAGCTAGAACCCAGGGTGATGTTACAGTTGAGTGCATGCTGACCTCAGACCAGCAGCCAGAGCCTGATCTTCAGCAGGTAACAAAAGCTGTGGTGAGCAGTCAGGCTTGCAGTGTTGTTGCCTCCATTTCTATCGGTGCATGCAGAATCCCCGTGGCAATTGCTTTGAAGTCTCTTTGGGCTGGTTTTCAACTTTGCATTTTATTGTCAGGTTTGTGTTCTTAAGCAAACACTAAAAGAAAGATTGTATGTGTGTCCTCATTAGGGCAGGGATTTGTGGCAGTGTAACCTCAGGTTTATATAGTTAACTGATAATTATGCCCCAGTGCCTTTCAGGTCACGTTACAGAGTAACTCAAAAGTAATCTAACACATAATGTAATAATTAAGCAATGAACTACATTTTTTCACTTTATTTTTTCATGTTCATGTTGTTGAGCAATAATAAAAAAAGCATCATCTTTATCTTTGGAAACAAAAGGAAGGAAATTGTGGTGTAGCAGGTGGGCTGCTCTACTGCTTGGAAGAATTCACTGACTATCTTGAAGTACCTTGCTGTGCTTAGGTGGTTGCACACAGGTATTTAGACCCATTCGCACACCCTTAATAACCTAAATAACTCTGGCTTGCACTCAGCATTAGCTAAACAGCAAAGAATGTACAGCATTTAAATGAAACAGCTTTAGCAATACAGGGCCACTATTTGTCTTGTTTAGAACCTAACCTCCCCCTGCTTTTAAAATATTACAATTTTCAATTTTCTTTTCTTACTTTTTTGCACAGATTGTTTTGTTTTTTTTCAGATTCCACTTTTGGACACAGTTTGTAGAAAGTGACTTCCCAGCCCCTGTGAGAAATTGGCCTGCAACAAGGAGACTTAATGCTGTCACCAAACAAAACAATATATACTCTGATAACAATTTTATAACAATTTTAGTGTAGTCATCCATGAGCATGAGTGATGTGAGTGCTTTCATATAAAAATCAGGTAGGTAATATGGTACCCCGTGACTGTAATACATTTTACTGATGCTTTCTCTCTATTTACTACGAGCTAAAAGAAACAGTTCCCCAGGCGCAGAGCTAGTCTGGGTGTTTGTCCTAGTGTTAATTTTATGATGAAGTGTACATTTCACACACACGGAAGCTGTACTCTTAATTCTCCAGACCACTCGGCACAAAACTGCACGTACACAACCCCAGAATAAAAGTGAAAAGACATTGTGAATGCAATGAGTGTTGGCCCATATATTATTTGGATTCCCAGTTTTGTCTTGGTAGTTGTTTGATTGTAAAGATTTATTTAACACGTTAGAGATTTCGGAGTGTGTTTAACAAAGTGGGGGGTTCTTATTCCCTTGACAAACTAAGAATTTGACTTTTAAAGCTACAAGGGGTTTGCTGTATTTGAAATCTATTTTAAACCAGCCAAGGTTAACTGTAGACTCGATGTTTTGCTAAAGATTGGCTTTGTACATGGAACCTTGCTGCGTTAACAAGAATAAAAACCCTTTACAGCTGCATTCATGCAGTGAATCTTGCAGCCAAACCAGCACAGAAAAGGAAGAATCACTAAACATACGGGGGAATTATATACATTTCAGACCAATTTTGATATTGCTGAAAAGATTTATTATACACCCAGGAACATTTTAAGCTGTGTTGGAATAAAATTGATGTATTTCACTAAAACAAGAGAATCTTTATTTTTATTGGCACACTGAAAAAAAAAATGGGACAAAAGGTAATCTAATGAAGTCATTGATTCTGACTTGCACTCAGCAAGTGGTCTCCACCTGTCCAAGTCTGCACATAGATATGATGTGATTGCAGGTAGAGCAGCACATCAGGTATTGGTGCCATCTTTCTTCACAAGTTCTGGTTCAGGTATGCTGTACATTATCACATACAGTAAAGCTTTATAGTCAGGTATGGTGTTTGCCATAATTTTATAGATCAGCGTTAGGGCTTTGCTCTTATTTCTCATTCCATTTGTGAATATTGTGGAGACCCACTACAAACCAAATGTTTCTGAAATAACCTTAGGCTGTGAAGTGTTATCCATTATTTGATCTGATTTTTCATTTGCATGTAGAAGTAAGAGAGTGGGCTAGAAATGAAGCCTGATCGGCTACTTTCCCTGTAGTATTATATTGTATCAGAAAGTGTTTTACTGTTGGGGCTTTTTAAATTTGTGGTTCTTTTTTTTTTACAATTAGGGCATCTTCAATTTGGAAATTTTCAAAATCATGAAGGCCGAAAAACCCTCTAAATACAGGCTAAATGTGTGCAGGAGGCAGACTTTGCTGGCACCGGCTGATTATAACCACAACCACCACCTTCCTTCATTAAACTATAATAGACACTGTATGTAAATGTTTAGTTTAACACTTATGTATCATGTCAAAGAAATCACTCAGGCATTACTTAAATGGCTGTAAAACAAATGCAATACAAACTATATTTCTCCCCAAGGATGATACCACAATGAAAAATAGAAATGCTGGACTGTACAGCACTTCAAAGTCACCACAATATTAATCACTATACAGTACTGTGCAAAGGTCTTGCAAGCTTCTTTATATTTTTCTATAAAACTGGGAAATAGGCACAGCAATTTATCTAAATGTTGACTGAAAATGAGTAAAAAAGAAGCCAATGGCTAGAGAACAAAAGTTTGGCTTATTGGAAGCAAAATATCTCAAACCGAGGGGTGGCTCAAGACTTGTGCACAGCATAAATTTATAGGTTGATAGAATTGCTCTGCAAGGAGGACATTTGGATTTTTTCCTCACATTTCACTCCTCAACACTCAAACTTGTGTTTCTTTATTTGCTTGAACCAACACAAGTTTAGATAAGTTGAAATATCTCCACTCTCTAAGGTGGCAGTGACTAACAGACATAGCACAACAGCTGATTGATTGTTTGCATTGACAACATACAGGCATAGGAATGATATGTGGGGATTTATGTCTATCCGGTTGCTTGGAACCGCTGACCTCTTCTTTAAGATCAAACTCTAAAAAATTTATTTTTATCTTAAAAACTCGGCTTAAAATTCTACTGACTTTGTTTGTATTGGTAACATTCAGAAAATTACACTGCTGTATGTGGATTCTGAATATCATATTATAGTTTGCATCCAGTTTGCCATCAAACATCATTTCACATTTGACCTCTGACCTCACTTTTACATTTCACATCTTTCAATTTGCCATCAAAATCTTTAAAGAGAGTAAAAGTATACTCAATTAGGCAAATCTCTAGGAGTGCAAAAAAATTAAATAAACACTTTTTAATAAAGAATATGGAATCAAGTCAATTAATCTGGTTGCCTTTTTTCATGCACAAATTTACCAATAGCCCCGTCTGTTACTCAACTGATCTGGTCATATAAGGAGCAGGGGGGGCTATTAATCAGTTTCAGCTGCTCTGTTGTTAATGAAATTAATAACAGGTGCACTAGAAGGGCAACAATGAGACAGCCTCAAAACACGAATGTTTTACAGGTGGAGGCCACTGTCATTTTCCCTCCTCATCTTTTATCACTGTTTTCAGTAGTTTTGCATTTGGCTAGGGTCAGTGTCACTGACCCTAGCCAAATGCCCATCTGTAGGGTCCAGGCGATAACTGGACACTACAGATGTTTGACAGGTAGCCCAACTCCTCCAGGATGGCACATCAATATGTGCCATTGCCAGAAAGTTTGATATTTCTCCCAGCCCAGCCTCAAGAGCATAGAAGAGAGTCCAGGAGACAGGCATTTACTCTAGGAGAGCTGGGCAGGGCTGTTGAAGGTCCTTAAGATATCAGCAGGTCCAGTATCTGCTTCTTTGTGCAAGGATGAACAGGATGAGCACTGCCAGAGTCCTTAATGACCTCCAGCAGGCCACTGGCGTGAATGTCCATCCGATGCTGCCAGGTTGCACCTCAGACTGTCCAGGAGCTCTGTGATACCCTGGTCCATATTGGGAAGGAAATTCCCCAGGATACCATCCATCATCAGGCATGCATAGAGGCATGTGGGAGTCATGCAAACTACTCAGTACCATTTTGAGTTGCTGCTATGAAATTTTGGCACTGGGCTAGTCTGGCTCACAATTTTCTTTTTCACTTTTTCAGCGTGTTTTTGAATTCAGCCCTCTGTATGCTGATCATTTTCATCTCCATCAAACAATGTGGCATCCTTGTGTTCCTGACACATTAACCAGTCCACGTCAATATAGATATAATTTCTTTGTGTTTTTAAAGTGTTCCTTTAATTTTTTTTGAGCAATGTATATTAAAATCATTTGTTACAGAGTGACCTCTCTCATACCGAGTCCTGTGCGCCCTCACTGTAAAAGTACAGTGGGATGGTTGTAGCGCAGGAGGTAGAGTACTGTAAGTCATCTAGTAATTGGAAGGTTGCTAGTTTGATCCCTGACTCCTCTAGTCTGCATGCCAAAGTATCCTTGGGCAAGATACTTAACCCTAAGTTGCTCTTCGATGCATTCATCGGAGTGTTAGGTAGAAGGCATGTATAAAGCGCTTTGAATGCTCAAGTAGAGTAAAAAAAACACTCTATAAGGACCAGTCCATTTCCATCACTGTGCCGCAATTGTGGTTGTAATCGTCAACATTTTTTTTTTCAAAAGTAGAATCATTATTTAGAGCTTCTCATTTCTTTTACAAAAGAAGCTAACTGATTAGACAAGTTCAAGTTTACTAATTCTGCAATGAAATTGAAGTAATGTCGCATCACTCGATTCAATAAAAGAAATTTACATCATAAAGCAGAGTGAAACTGATACCTACATCCTTTCTCTCCAGTAGTATAATGCTTCTGCTTGTGTTAGAGTAGCATCCATTTTTGAATTTCGGGCACGCATACGTTCGTTTGTAGTTTGAAATATGTTCTCTGTTAATTAGCAGCATTAATGTGAGCTCCTACATCTCTGATCATCCATCTTGTCAGTGTGGGCTGCAGAGACACTTTTTTTTTGTCCCAGAGATTGCTCTCAGATGTAGTGCTTTGATTTGTTCAGTTTCATCAAGCACTTGAGAGATTGACCTTGCAGTAAAAGCAAACTCCCCAGAGGACACAGTCTGGTCTGAAACCCATGCCTTTTGTCACTATGTTCCTCACTGGGCTAAATAGCCACAGTTGCAGCCAGACTGTCCTCACAGCTTCAGCTATTTTTCCATATTGAGTACTTCGGGTGTTGAGGAGTCTCCTAGTTTATCTTTATTGATATGAAAGGTGGTTCCCTGCCTGGATCAATTTTCACAGGAGCTCTCGATGCTTCTAGGCTAAAAAAAAAACAAATCAATCAATCGAAACTCAAACAGCCATTCTATTCTCCTTGATTCTCTTTGTCTCAGTCCTTTCCTTGTGGCACAGTGAAGCTAAGCCTGATCTCCATTCAGCCTGCCCTCCTAATTGCCTCATTTGAGAAAATGGAGCAATCAGGTCCCTTTTCTCTGCTACTCAACCATTGATGCTTCAGACAGGGGTTTGTGGACCAGTGCAAGACTGGGATCTATAGAACCATTCTGTGTGCTTCCATTTGGTCTATCAGATTGACTGTGTAATTCAAAATCCAGTTCCTCAGTGCATCGTTGGAAATATACACTTTTACTGGGCTGATTAGCTATTCAAGTAATTAAAGTCAATCCCAATTGCGGGCAAATTGTTTTTTAAATAAGCTAACCGAGTATGAAGATAAAGTTCACCTTTTGGCTTTCGGCTGTTGCATAATGCACAGCCCTTTTGAGCTGGAATGGCGCGGTAGGCCAATTTAACCCCAGCAGCTTTAAAAGTCTGATTGATTGTGTGTTCAGGGTTCATGCAGACCCCTGCATGTTCTATCTGTGGTAAAATCTTTTAAAACCTTACTCTAGCATGAATTCAGCATTGTCTACAGGCCAGGGAAGAGGATGCTGGGATAAAGATCTGAGGGGGCAGGGGGATGCACAAAGTGCCAGCATGAAGAGAATTTGATACTGAATCTAGGGCTTCTGCACAGTAGAGGAAATATAGGGGGCTTAGGGACTGACAGAGACATAATTCAATATAGCCTCGGGAAAAGATGGAAGGTGGAAAAAAAATCACACACACACGTGCACACACACCCACGCACACTCACAAAAAAGAAAAGCTACACACTCCTCTGACGGGCAACTACCATCGAGCAAGACTTATGAGTATTCACAATTGGTTATCGAGGGTCGGGCTGTACACGGCAGGATCCAAATTGTTGCAGTCAATGAAAAGCTGTCCAGTAGAGAGCTACATTTCTCTTCCTGCGGTGACAATAAGCCTCATGTCAAAGAACATGACTGATCGCTTTCACAGGCGCCTCTAAGGTTACCTCAGCGATAAAGGGTGTGATGAGCTCAAAGACTCACCACCATCAGAGCTGTTGTTCCAGGAGAGTAAAGCAAGTACGCTTCTGCCCAGTGCCTCTACAGACCAGATGGATGGGCTGTACGGGAAAAATCTGGTGCATTACACATGAAGAAGAACAAAGCTGCTTGCCTGGCAGGGTCCAGCAACAGTCTGTACAAGGGATAAAATGTGCACTGTTTACATGGAAAGGTGACAGTTGACATAAATGCATAAAGCTGACACATTCTTTAGTGAAAATGGCACAGGGCAACTCTCCAAACGTTTGGAGATTCATTGTTAGAACAGACCTGGAAACCCAGCAATTAAATTATGACATGGCATTGTTGTTTTTGTCGACTGAGAACTGAAGACTGCAAAGTCAGCAGCACAAGCTGTGTTGCCAGGCAGGCACATGCATACAACATCCAAACAAAAGGAATATGAACATGCTGTATTTACTATGCAAATGTCTCATGTTATAAAAGTTCCTCTGTAAAGTGCAGTCTCAAGATGAAATAATGAATATTGTCTGCGATTATGCCTTTATGCCCCAGAGACGTGTTTTCAACACAAATATTTTTCTCCTCAACCAGTGTTGTGACAGGCCAACAAAGACCTCTGTACATTTACTGGTTCCCCTGATGTGAGGAGTGAGAGGGGAGGATGGGGTACCAGTCAATCTCTTCCTCAATGGTACATTAGGCCCTTTCAGTGTTCAGTGGCACTTAAAAGTACAGCCATGACCTTTCAGCTGTGCTCTAATTACATTCATGTCCTGGGGTCGGCAGCAATCACAAAACAACCCATCGTCTTTTATGAACTCACCACTGGGACATTGTCCCACACGCCTGTCACCTGGGATCTTGGCTGCCCCCAGCGATCCCCTCCTGTCGATCCCCCAGTATGTGAACGGAGCGGGCACAGTTCAGCAATGCAATGGGTCTTTCTGCTAAGGCATCTGGCTCCTTTCACACGTCAGCCATATTGGCTCAAAACAGGGCTCCCTTACCTAACTGGGTTTTTAGAGGTTAGTGGGTGTCAGAGAGGCGAGTAAGTTGGGTGGTGTTCAGCAGCCAACCCCGCGTCAGGCCCCATCAGCTCAGCATGGGCATCTATAAAGGCAGCCGACATCTTTCATGGCCAGCAGGCTTTTGAGGGATCCAAGCTGGGATTTGTGCCCAGCCAAAGGCTTCCTCCTTCCGAAATGCTTCACTGCACCCACTTTCATTTCTAATCGAATGGGCTCTATGTCGTGGTGGTACTGGGGAGAGAAGAACTGAAGGCTGAAGTGATTGAGACTCTGTGTTTTTTGGTGATGAGTGATACTGTAATTTAGCAACTTTGACTATGCGTGTTCAGATGTGGTCAGCATAAAAGTACGCCTGTTCTTTATCAGCTATTTGGTTTCTATGCATAATTAAAGCAGCTCAGTTCTTATGATATGAACCCTGAGCCGATCACAGTTCCCATCTAATTCGTCACATCTAAATAAGTCACTGTTTTTAGGGCAAGTTATGTCCAGCTGCTCTGATTAACTTCATTTTATTGTAATGCAGGTGGCAGCATGCTTCATCTCATAGAGGTTTTTTTAATTTTTTTTTAATGTCTGTCAAGACACTGATCCGTGAAACTGGCAGGGATAATACCACACCGAGAAGTCACACAGAGCCAACACCAACAGACTCCTCTAAGAAAAGGTCACACAAAGAAAGAAAATTTAGCCGAGGGTTTCTTACAGTTTCATCAAATGAGATAAATTGGATTATAACAGCTTTGTGCACCCAATAATTACTCTACAGGAAGCTACCAAATCACAAATATCCATGTTACACGAGATCCTATATGACAAGAACTAAACTAGAAAAGAAAAGAAAGTTGGAGTTTGTTGGTGGACATTATTCACACCTGCGACATAAGATCTACTTTGAATGGTCAGACTTAACCACTATTTTCTTAAATGCTTGCAGCTAAGTCCAGCATTGTCATATTTAAAGCTAGCACATGTACCACGGTTTTCTTACATTATTGGCTTACATGTCCTTTCAATCAAACACATTGTATTAAACATACCTTAGATCCTGTGTTGGCTTTTAACAATAGAAATTTAATACATGGAAGCCACAGGATGTCTTTCTCTCTTTCATGTTACATCCTTGTGCTTTTCTTTGGCAAGGCAGTATATTGCATTCTGGCATGTGATTTGAGACTCTGCTTAGAGGATGGGATATTCTTTTGAAATGTATTCTAATAGTGCCCTGTGGATCTCAGACAGTCACCATGGCTGTCCACAAAGGCAGAATCGGATCATTTAGGAGGCCGGCCCAACTGGAAAGAAGGTTTATTGAATGAAATAAAAAAAATGTCTGGATTTAATGTGTCAGCTCTTGTGTTGGTAAAGATTAAATTGTTTATTAGACTCAGTGGCATTCTGTCAGGACAAGCAAAGCAAGCAGTGCTTGCCTTGTCAAAACTAAAAATAGATGTAAATTAAACTGTGCCAAAGTAAAGCGATTTCTCTACTTTTATCTCAGACAGCATTGTCTTAAAGCTCCTCGCCCGTTTGCATCCATCCTTTAGATTACTGCCATCTTGCGGCCACAGTCGGCTATTGTCGCTAAAAGGGCCACTTGTTTCGTACTCGTAAGAAACTGTAGCAGTCTCCATTTTATGGGCGTGGTCTTCCCTCATTAATGATGACTTGAGCTGGGCAAGCAGATCAACCTCTGGTCTTTGATGATAAACTGATGGAAGAGCAGCTAGTGATGCAAGCTACTGCTAGCTCTGCTTTCACTGCTCTCCGATCAGTAAAAATCTGCGCTTTGTGTCGAAATGCAGCTAGCATTAGCACGGAAACAAGCTTCAGTGATTTAGCATTGTGACGGATGAGTTTCTTCCTGCTAACCTCCTTAGTCAACACTTGTGGTGTACTGATATTTTTTATTTATATTCTTATACTTTCGTTGTTTAACCAAGATGTAAGCCTGTGTTTCTGAGCTCATAAACAACTGTTTTTTTTTTCAGCGACACACTATATTGCCAAAAATATTTGTTCACCTGCCTTTGCGCACATATGAATTTGAATGACATTCTTAATATATAGGGTTTAATATGATGTTTGCCCACCCTTTGCAGCTGCAGCCGCTTCAGCTCTTCTGGGAAGGCTTTCCTCAAGGTGTAGGAGTGTGTTCATGGTAATTTTTGACCATTCTTTCAGAAGCGCTTTCGTGTAGTCAGACAGTGATGTTGGATATCTCACAGTCTCCAGTCTAATTCATCCCAAAGGTGTTCTATCGGGTTGAGGTCAGGACTCCACACCAAACTTTATCATCCATGTCTTTATGGACTTTGCTGGTGGAACAAGAAGGGGCCATCCCCCAACTGTTCCTACAAAGTTGGTGCAATGGCCAAACCCAGATCAAACCCAGTCCATAAGATTGCCAGACGGAGAAGCGTGATACACACTTTTCTTGAGCTAATCTGAAGGCCACATTAAGTTTGGAGGTCTGTAGCGATTGACTCTGCAGAAAGTTGATGACCTCTGTTGAATATATGCCTCAGATCCACTAATCCCGCTCTTTAGGTGGGAGCACAGGCCGAGAGGAAGGCCACACCCTGGACAGTTCACCAGCCTATTGCAGGGCTAATAGGGAGACAGACAACCCTTAGCACTCACATTCACACCTATGGTCAATTTAGAATCACCAATCACTAACCCCACTAACTGCATGTCTTTGAACTGTGGGAAGAAGTAATCGGAGAGAACTCACGCAGCCAAGGGGAGAATGTGAAATGTCCACACAGAAAGGCCCCAACCAGATGGTGGATTCAAACCCAGGATCTTTATCTAGTTTCATGTGTGTGAGGTGTTTTCATGGTGTTTTATTGCTTCTTTTCCTGGTGGAATGGTTTGAAAGATTCCTCCATCAGTTGTCATTGTCAGCTAACAGTAAATACTTTTTGGTAAATGGCAGATATTTATTTAGTTATACAAGTAATATTTTACAATTCTTCAGCCAGGAAGGAGAGCATAAAGGTGAAGATGTAGAGTGCAGACAAGCAGCAGTAGGAATAGTATGTTTTTAATCTGAACCAATTTCTCTTGTTAAATAATTAAAGAGTGGAGGAAGATGTTTTTGTTTGTTTGTGTCGGGGGGAGGGGGGGTGTCTGTGTTTACCTTTCTGTAAAAATCACTGCATGCCGCTGATTAGGCTATAATGGGTAATGCTTTTCTAAACCTCAAAGTTCCTTTTACGAAAGCATTTTTTTTCTTTTTCTGTCATCTAAAAATAAATTTACTGCACTGATATACTTTAAAATACGAGCATGGTATAATACGCATTTTAAACTAATATATATCAAAGAAGAATTGAACCTTGCGTGTGTTTGATTATTCTTGCTGTTCATAGTCTGAGGAAGCCTTAGTTAACGGGAAGAGAAGTGTGTTAATTGAGACCCCATTATGAAAATACAATGAATATTAATAGAGAAAAGAAGCCATTTATATCCACGTTACCCTGCGTTTCCTTGCCGACACTCCCATAGTAAACTGCGCCCACTGATTATGTTATTTTCCCTATCAGGCGTTACACTTGGGGAATCTCAACATATTGTTGTGGTGTTATGGGAAGAATGAGAATAGATAGTCACTTAATTAATCAGAGACAACTTAATTACTTGACTTTGCGGGCTTCCAAAGAAACCTGGTAAACACAGGGGAAACATCTAAACTACTCACTTGCAGGTCTCTTAGAGGAAGAATTAAACCGTAATCTCCCTCATCATTAACACATCGCCATATATCACAGTTTTTACAACCGCTGCAAGCAGCCTAAGGGGTAAGAGTGGTGGCAAAAGAAAGCACTGATTACTAAAGTGTAACGTTTAAACTAGTATAACAGCATAATATCTGCAGTGTTCATATGGTTTGGGTTCTGTCTTTGCTGTTTGTCTCCTTATTCTCATATGCAGGCATTTGTGCAAAAGTCTTGAGCCACCCATTTTTTTTTTAATATATAATTTGGTAGCAAAATGGGAATTAGGTTCAGAAATTGATTGCAACATGCAAACAATGGAAATGAAGTATATGAAGCAAAACCAGAGTTCAATATTTGGTATGCACTACTTTATTCTTCAGCACAGTCGGAACTCTCTTAGGCAGCTTTTTATGTAATTTCTTAAAGTAGTCCCCAGGAATAGTTCTCCAGGCTTCTTGAAGGACATTCAAAGCTCTGCTTTGGATGTTGGCTGTATTTTGTTTTGTCAAGATGATCCCACACTGCTTCAGTAATGTTGAGGTCCAGGCTGTAGGGAGGCCAATCCATGACTGATAGTGTTCCGTTGTGTGCTTTTCTGTCCAGCTATGCTTTGCACTGCTAATGTGTTTGGGATTATTGTCATGCTGAAAAATTAAACTGCCGCAAATCAGATGCTTTCCAGATGGCATTTCAGAGTATTGTAGATCAAAATCTGCTTGTGCTTTTCTCTGTTCATAATTCCATACATTTTAACAAGATCCCCAACACGACTGGCTGAAATGAAGCCCCAAACATGACAGAGCCTCCACCGTTTTTTATAGATGGCTGTGGGCACTCCATGTTGTACCTCACCTCTGACCTTCTCCATACATACAAATGGCAATTTGAACCAAAAATGACCAATATGGATTCATCACTCCATAAGACCCGTTACAATCGATTTTCTGTCCAGCTCTTGTGTAATTTGGCATACCTCAGCATTTTTTCCCTGTTCCCCTTCCTAAAAAATGTCTTCTTGACAGCCACCTTTCCACTGAGACCATTTCAGAGAACAGTAGATGGATCAACGTAAAGGTCTGATCATCTCTCAGATCTTCTGTCGGGCCTTTTCAGGCTTTTTTTTTTGTTCTGTTTAGTGGGAAATGACTTTCAGATGCTGTTTATCTGCATCAGATAAACAGTTGCATCTTTTTTTAGGAATGGTACTTCTTCCTTTTTCCCCTGCTTACCCAGTTAGCTTCCCGTTATAGACATACTTCACACCATGCAGAGATATGCCAGGTTTTCAGCTAATAGCTTTTTGGGAATCACCTTGTTGGTGCCTGTAAGACTCTTATTTTTTGGTATTTTTCATAGATTAAAGTAAAGAAATTGGAAAACTTTTTGTGAGGAAATGTTTTTGCCCCAAGCTGGTAGTAAGAAGGATCATAAAGATAGAATTTTTAATTCTTTGTTCATCCCTTTAGTTAGGTGTCATTTTTATTTTTTATGCTCGAATGATTCGTAGGTCAGAGTTAAGTGGTTTAACGCTTGGTTCCCGTGGTCGTCATCTAGTCAGCCATCTCAAAAAAAATGTGAGCCAGTGCTTCTTAATTTTTCCCAAAGAGTGGTCTACTCATAAAAGCATCTTTTATTTATTTATTTTCTTTTTGATAAGCCTGTCTTCATATCTAGAGAGATGAAGGCAAGAATCAAACATTTCACTTTAAGATTAGGGTTTGTGTTCCAGGTGCGGATGTTATCATTTTCAGGCTCTGGGTAGAATCAGTCCCCAACAAAACCTTAGGAAGCCATCGGGACTCGTTTCAAGTAGACACTTTCACATTATTAACTGCTTGCTTCTCTATTATGGTTATGAGTGTCATTATTTTTAGGATGTGATTGGCTGTGAAAAGAAGATGAGCAAAAGTGATGATATTTAATACCCTTTGAAGACCGTCAACTGTCACGTGGTGATTTCTGGGGAACAGAGCATTATTTTTTGGCATTTGCATTTGTGTAAAATTCACAAAATGTTGTGTTTTTGAGAAAAGACCGTGTGCTGTCATCAGACGCCACTGCTAGTTGCTAAAGGGAATTGGGGCCCCTCTGCCATGTATCATTAATGAGTTAATGCATGGTGCGCCACTGCTGCAGCTGTAAGCCAGCAGCATGTGTGGGTGGAGGGTGTGTGGGGGAGTTATAACACCTGCCTTTCTAGCTCGCCCGGGCTCTCTCTTGGCTCAGTTCCATGTTGGGGTCAGCTTGTCTGCTAATCTGCTAATATGGTGGATATAATTGCGATTGAATGGTCGGCAGCGTCGTGTGTCCAGGGGAAGCAGTTGTTCTTCTCCACTGCCAATGTTGTGATACCCAATCAGAGGTAATCAGCGCTATTGAACTGATCAGCCTAATGGAATCAGATGGGTTTTAATTCACACACCTGGCTCTGGTGCGCACGTAGATCTGTCTTTGCGAGCGCTACTCTGCTTTGCAAATATGTGTGTAGGCTGCTACGTTTGTGTCCCTGATGTGAATATATAGAGCTGTCTCTTGTGGTTCTGAGTATATGTGTGCATAATTACTGTGTAAATGTATACATTTGCATATGAAAGCATTGACACTTGGCACTGTGTCGTGCTTGAATTTAGAACCGTTGGGTTTATCCCTCGCTAATGTGCAGGCCTGTAAATTTCTGTTGCACACATGTCCAGTGTAAATCACCTCCATCACTTGGGCTCTGCTGTCATTTTTATTCAGCAATCAAACAGTCAACACGAGGAGATGTTGCAGTAGTCTAGTAGCATTTGCCTCTGCACTGGATGCCCTATTGTCTACATCCTCCCATCGAATCTTAACCCTCGCTGGATGTGTTATATATTCACACAAGCCTACTGTGCAGCAGGGGCAGAGCACTCAACATGAGCTTTATGCTCATTCACAGCCCTCCTCTGAAGGGTGGCAGTGGTGGACATCTGCACTGCAGCATATCCATGCCCTTCATCCATTGCTGTCTGAGTAATGTATCTGTATCTTCTAAAAGTCACTCAGTTTTAAGCATGTTAGACTTGCTAGACAGCCTGTAACACACTGTCAGATGTTGCATTTTTATGCACATGCCAAGGGGCGTGTCTCTTATCCCATCATGGATTAGTGAGCTGCACGATGTGTAACATCACACTAGCCTACTGCACAAGGTGTGTTGCTGTGAAAGGAATTTACTTTTCACCGTGCTTTTACCACACACTGCCTGCCATAGTAACATAGAGATTCTAACTGGCTTATTGCACTTCACACATATGTGTTGTAAACTCTTTATAGATCCTGGTCTCTTTACCACCTTATGACTATCCTACTAGCTACCAGAGTGGGTTTTCTCTGTATCTTAGAAGGCTGGTATACAATAACCTTAGGTTCCAGCAGTGTTTGGCTGTTAACTTTGTGCATTTCCCTACAGCTTCTGTAAGACTGTATTCTGGTAAGCAGACTGGTACTTACATACACTTCTCTCCTCTAGCTGAACCCTCAATTTGGAAGCAATTTTAACCCAACATTAACACATTCCAATCCGATGCATCAGAAGTAGCTCGAGATTCAGTATCTTGCCCGAGGAAACTTCAACATGTAGACTAGAGGAACTAGGGATGGAAACATCACCCGATGGTTCTGACATTCGTCTGAATCTGAATTGGTGCATTGTACCTGAGTACGTATGCAGTGTATTGTGTGTATACTTTCTTATAAATATGCTTGTCTGAATCTGTGTCCCTGTGCGAACATGAATCAGTGGAGTTGGCCACAGCAGACATGAGCAAAGCTGGATTAAGAGCATCCTCATTCTGGCTAGACACAATCTTGGGAGATCCAGCAACACAGAGAGAGGAGAAAAAAGAACTTCCTTCTTCTTTTACCCCCTGTCATCTTTTCTGCCTCCAGCTCTTTCTGCTTCTTCTTCTCTTTATCTCTCCATTGCATTCCTGTCCTTCTGTGTTCTCTCCCTTTCTTTTACTATCCTGTGTTAAGTTCCCCCACTCTCCGTCTCAGCACTAGCTGCTACTCATTTCTCTCTTCTTTCTCTCTTGGACCGCGCACCACAGCGTGGAGTTGCTGGCACGGGGGAATGGCAGACGGCCCTTTGTGAAGTTCAAGGCAGTTCTGAGATTTCAGTGGGCTCCGGGAGGTTCATTAAGAAAGCTTTTTTTTCCACGAAAAGAACTGCCCGTCTTTAAGCTGGACCAACTGCACGTTCAGGTCATATGGACTCTAAAAATGTAAAACTCCCTCTACTTTTAAAGATAATATTTATTCCATTGCACATATTAATGTTTCCTCATTACTTTATTTAGCTTTTATTTCAGGATGAAAAACTCCCAGAGACAGCATTAAGACCACTGTGGGACAGTAAAACAGTATTTTTCTAATAGATTTGCACCATTTTCATACATAAAAAGTACATTTTTAAATTTAATCATTATCCGTCACCTTGCAGCTTTTTTGTGCTGCTCCAGCTAAAAACTAAGAAATAACCAGTGAATTTGTAATTTGTTTATACTGTAGTTTGCAAAACTGAGATTTCTGAATTTCCTAATATTTAATACCATTATTTATGTTTGTTTCTTATACACAGATATCATTGCCAGCAAACAGTCCAGCCTTGCTCAGAAAATTTGTTTATAAAACAGATAATGTTCAATGTTATGAAGCGCTTTTGCAGCAAAATCCTAATTTTGCCAAGAGGTGATGCTGATTACCTTTTATCTGATACTAAAAGCCCAAAGTCAAAACACATTGTCAATACAATATATCAGCCTACCTCCCACAAACACTCCAATAAACACACACAGTAACATAAATCTTAAATATAAAGATGAAGGCGAGCATTTTTTTTTTAAAGAAACAAACAAGATAAAAGAATGGAAACATGCCAGATCCAAACACTGCCGGGAACAGCGCTGAACACAAATGTCAAGTATTTACACAATCTCTGCACATACTTGCGTTATTCACACACTTGTCAGATGAAATGAGTATCTCCAGATGTGTACGGCCCTGAAAAATATTCACATAATGTTAAACAAGCCTGCTCTCTTTGAAGCCTTGTTAAACAGGCTCCCACACTTTACAACAGACACTTTGTCACACTCAAGCTGACGCCTTAGTATTTGGTCATGCAGCATGAACATACGTATACAAACACGGGATCGTTCACATGAGTGCGGAGGGTTTTTTAACACTCTTGGCATAAGTGGATACGCCAGGTTTCTTTCTCTGAGTAGACCTTCTGACTAGTCACGGTTGTTTGTTACCAAATGTACTGCATCTGAAACTGATCCAAAAGGGAAAGAAAGGAAGAAACTCGTTACTACTGTCTGTCTTTTGCTCATCTCAGCTCTAACCTTATATTCCTTCACCAGATTCCATATGGTGGTGATGCAAGATGTGTAATTTATGTGGATAACACACACTGACCCCAGAAACCTGGCAAGCTACATCGTTTGATTAATGGTCCAGACTATTTTCTGGATTCACAGCAGATAGCCCTCTCTCACTGTAAGCCAGTCTAAATTTAATTTTCAGTTGTTCTTTATTAATATTTATTTGGCATTTTCTTCATTGAAGGACAGACGTGTTTTTGCATGTGTTTACGTGTGTACCTAGAGCCACAGAACCACTCAGACTTGGCTTTAAAAGCGTGTATTTATTTAGCAAGGAGGACTTATCATATTGCTCCTGATGGCCCCACTGGATGTTGGTGATTGTTCTGAATAGCCAATATATCAGAGGCAATTGCTGGTAATGTAATTGGCTGATAATGGCCGCATGACATCATCTGCAACTCTCTTCTGGGCAGAACTGAGAATCAGGTTTATGCTGCACAGAGTATTGCACAGGGACTAAGGTTAAATGGAATTAAGTTGTACTGGTAACAATTTCAGTAAAATGAATCCACTCAACTGATTGTAAGCCTCAGCATTTCTATTAGTGAAAGAAAAACACCCCCTCTAAGACTTTCACTTTGCATCTATGTAATAGGATTTTTCACATAACATCTCTTGATTCAATTTTTGGAAGGGCATTTGCTTGTGATATAATTCTTAATCATTATGAGACTTTATCCTCGCAGCCGGTCTTTCTTTTGATGTCGAAGCGAAACAGAAAACTGCCGTCACCCCGACTAGCACAAAACACATAAATGTCAGTTCCTCGTACCGCTGTGTCCTGGACTGCAGCTAGAATCTGCTCCGTAATTGAATGAGATGGCCGGGAGCGTGAGTCATAGGTCACAAGTTCAACCCATGGTCACCTCTTTGGCCATAACTCTCTCCACCTACCTAATTCTGTCACTCTTCCTTTCTTTCTGAGATATCATTTTATAAAGAAGAATGAACAGGACATTATCGATCAGTGACCATAGAAGAAAATAGATGTGCTTTTTTACTGACTCTCTGGCTCGGCCAGCAAAGGCTGATCTGTATTTGTTGCTTTCACCTTATCCCTCCACTTTCTCACTGTGCTCTCTGTCTTAAGCACATGTCCACCCATGCACATAAAGAGAAACCAAGGCTGCTGAGCTGGTTAAAAAAAAAAAAAAAGAGTGAAGGACTGCATGAGAATTGAAACTACACCTGCCTTGGCCAGAACACTGCAGAGCTTGTAGTTTGTAATAATGGCTTTGCGTCTGCCCTTAGCTTGCTTTGCCTGGGCTTCGGGTGTCTCTCTTTTTGTTTAACAAAGAGCACTATAAGTATAAGTTTGTGAATGTTTGTGTGCGCACGCTGTATAAAAAGAAGACAAAATTAGAAAACTGCTGTCATCAACTCGAAGGTGAGAGACAGATTAAAGAGAGACTCATCATGTCATTGTAGAAGAACACAAGGAGTCTCTTGCCAATTGGTTTCTCAGTACTAGCTAACACCCACTCGATACCTTCTGGTCCCTCCTTACCTCCCTTTGAAACACCCCCTACTCGCCTAAGCCTCTTGTCACAGGTGGAGGAGCTTCAGAATAATTACCTCCATTCCACTTTCTCTCCATAACGCCTTTCTCTATTCCCTTTCCCTGCTGAATGCATTTCAAACATTCATTTCCATGTTCATTTCAGTTTGGCCCAGGAGAAAACACCTGTCGTAGCTTTAAGCAGCTGTGTTTTTTTTTTTCCTCCGCTGGGCCCCTATAACTTTGCTGTTCTCTAACTTGATAGTTCATTCAGTTCATTGGTAATTACATCTTGACGTTTAGCTTGATAGACTGTGAAGATGGCTGAATGAAAATGAGAAGGGGTGACCAGGTGGAAAAGAGCCAATTTCTTAGCAGGCTGGGAGCAAGCTTTTTTTAAGCCTTGTCACTTTCAAAATAAAACGATCAAGACCATGACTAAATAGCATGTGCGTGCGTGTGTGTGTGTGTGTGTGTGTGTGTGTTGCATTTACTAATGTGCATCCCGCAAAACAGTTGGACCGTTGTGTAAAAAACAAAAAGCAATGATTTCAAATCTCATAAACTCATAATTTATTTATAGAAAGCACATGTTTAAACATATGGAAAGGCACCATTAATGCTGAAAGGTATATACAGGTTTTAGAGCAACATATTCTCCCATCCAAAAAACATAAATTGTCTTGCTGAAATATGCAAGGCAATGCTGAACCACATACTGTATCTATTACAACAGCATGGCTCCATGGTAGAGGAGTCTGAGTGCTTAACTGGCTTGTCTGCAATCTAGACCTTTCACCAGCTGAAAGCATTCGGAGCGTCACGAAACAAAAATGATGACAAAGAAGACCCAGGGCTGTTGATCAGCTACAATCTCATATTAGACCAGAATGGAACAACATTCCTCTCCCAGAGGTCCAGCAGCTGCTCTCCTCAGGTCCCAGGAGTTTACAGACTGTTTTTGAAAGATGAGGAGTTGCTACACAGCGGTAAACATTACCCTATCCCAACTTTTTTGAGACATGTTTTTCTTAAAATTGTTATATTTTCTCAGTTTAAACATTTGATATATGAAATATGGAATTATGATATCTACAAACCATTGTGTTCTGTTTAAACTTTAGAGACTGTCCAGACGTTTTCAGAGCTGTGGTTGGATGTCCACAGTGTGTATTTGGGCTTTATAGACAGCTAACTATGGCTATTAATGACAAAAAACTGATTGTAAGACACATTTAAAGAAACAAATAAGGTGTGACGCTGATGTTAATGTCAAATTTTCTTTTTTGTATTTATGTATTTGTTTGAAGTGCTAGTCTTTGAAGTTCAGTCTACTGTACCATTTCAATAGTGGATATTTGAGAAACCTACTTTAAAAACTTAACTACCAGAGACTCAGTGTATTTTGCTGTGGTCATATGCAGGCTGATCAATCAAAAAAGTAAGAATTAATCTGTTTATATACACAAAAACTCTTGTGTATAAAACAATCCGTTCTTCTTCCACCTCACAAACCCTTGCCTTAGTAATCCTTCCTTTGCTCTATCTTAAATTTGTCTACCTCTGTGCCCTTTTATCCCTTTTTCCTGCTATCTGACCTTCATGGTACATAAACTTCCTCTCCATTCCCTCTGTTACCTTTGATGCACTCTTTATTTTAAAGGTTCAGTCTCAGCTGTGGCCAGGTGTAGCACTTGGTATGGATCGGTGTAGTAAACAGCTCTTTTATGGCTCTAGTTTATGAAGGAAGAGTGAAGGAACAGGAGACCCCGGCTTTGCAGATCTGAGCCGTAGATAAGCGCCCAATCCTGGGCCTTTAAAATTCCAACTGGATAATGGAAGACATTCCCCTTAATGGAGAAGCTGCTTGAAAACACTAAGAGGAGAAAAGAGTAAATCTTCCAGACGTAATAATCCACTTTGGCCATTTAATAGCAGTCAGATCCCTACTGCTACATGATAATGTTTTACAGACAGAGTTTCATCTTTAAAGGTTTCAATTCAAAATATTTGTCTCACAAACGTTTTGTAGACTGTGTTTAACAGTTTGCAAAAGTTGAAAAGCCACATAGCCCACTGAGATCTTTCAGTCCTTCTAGATCATGCTTATGTGCATGTTGTGTCATACAGTATGACATTTCAAAGTATTTAATAAAATAAATCTAGTGTCCAGTTCATGTATCACAATAAATAAAAGAAATAAATACATCTCCAAAACTGACTAGATCAGCTTAGCTCTGTCTTCTTTAACGGAAGGACCACAGTTCTCTCGGATATTTATGTTTTAAACACATAAAGAATTGTTGTGTGCAGTATTGTGCTCACAGTTTGATATTACAATACCACGGGGGACTACATGCTTCGGCCTTGTCCTTGGCTGTTATTACAGTATTCCCATGCCTGGGGAACAACCACAGTATGGGATCCCTGTTTCGATGACGGACAAAAGGGCAAGTCAAGTCTCCCGCAGCTCGTGAAGGACAAAAGCTAGTCATAATAAGTCAAGGCTGATCCCTGGACTCTGGGCCCCATGAAAAAGGAAGACAAAGCGTTGAGTCGCTTGACAAAGGCAAGTTATTACAGCCGAGAGCCCCATGTTGCTGCATTGTCACTCAAACTGTGTCTTGATAGAGGAGCAAGCCTTGACTGTTTCTCTTCATTTAATTTAAGGAAATCAAAGGTATTTTCTTTTTCACTCTCTCCTACCTTCTCCTCAAGCACTTTCTATCCCCTTCCCTTTTTTTTTTAACTTTCTCATTACTTCCACTTGTTCCCTCCTCTCCAATTACAGGCTAGTCTTTCATCTCCACGGCCAAGGAATGGAGTGATAGGATCAGGAGGAAGAGTGAAGAAAGACTCTTTGTTGCCCATACCTCCCCCCTCTGATACCCCACCCTGGCCTTCTAATAACCCCAGGGCCACTTGGGTCAGTCCAAGACTGTGGCTTATACAGTTTCATCTCTGTAAAGCAGTATAGACATAACACATTATACCCAAAAACGCTGCACTGTGCTGTGAAACACAGCACTGCAATGCCATTCTAACTTGATAATGGCAACCCTAGAAAAAAATTCTACACTTGACGCACATTTCTATTCCTGACTCCATTTACAAAAAAATGTTTTGCAAAGTTGCAACATTCCTTCAAAGCAGCGCAATAATACAAAATATTGAAAGGACAACATTTACCAGTTGTCCATTTGTCTTGAGATCCCATAGCATTGTTGCACTAAGGAACTAAGCCATCCATAGGGTTGTGCATTAGAGGGACACAATGCATCGACTTAAAGTCTCATCAATTGTGGTTTTCTCGCCTACTGGATTTTCTGGTGTATTTGAAAGACCAAGTCCTTGGCTGGTATCTTAATGTCGTCCTTGGGTTTATAGAGGCTTACTTTCTGTTAGCTCTGGTGCCCCACAAGTCCCAGCTAATCTGTTGCTATGGCTTTCTTGGCGTAGCTTTCTGATGACATTGAAGTAAATGGAGCCAGACAACAAAGCTATCCATAGCTAATGTCTGAGTGGGTCTCCCCTGAGTGAGCTGTTACTTTTAGCAAGTTGTAGCCTCCATGAATTTTGTATTTATTTGAGTGGCTCAAAGCCTGACAGCCGCTGACCCGCAGAGCTGTTTGGATGCATGAACATAGTTCGGTCATACTGGCTCTCTAGCAAATTGTTTTTACCTTCTGAAGTTGAAAACTGATGTCACTTTCTGCTATTGTTTGCACCCGCCAGGAAATTTGAGTTTACTGTGGGCCCCAAAGAGCCAGGGCCTTTCCCAAGGGCATGGCCCCTCATTGGGTAAGGGTAATTAGGCTAGGTGAATAGGCCAGCAACCCGCTTACAGTGAGGCCTTGTTCCTATGTTCCATTATCTCAAGACTGGGGTAGAGAGGGAAGGTTTCATTCAGGAAGTGGATCAGGAGATGGTACTTTAATTAGAGTTAACATAATTGAGTATAATGCAGCTTGCACAATGGACTGTCCCGGTTAGGAACAGGGAGGGTGGCGTGAGGAGCTCTAAATCACCTGGGGAACAGTCATTCCACTGCAAAATAAATAATAGTATGTGATTAAAGCCATCTGCAGGGTTCAAGGAAAAGAAACGAATTTTGGGAATATTTCTGTTCGAGTGCAAAAGCTGTGATTCCATATTGCTCTACACGACTGCTTGACATGCATGCTGGGAAAACATTGTTGAAGATGGCCAATAGTGCCAGGAATGTTGTAAAACATGGATGTGTTCTCTATTGCTGGCCATGCCCATCTTTGTCTTTCCCTCTACTGCCTTTCTCTGGCCTGTCGCTCTGCTCTCTTCCAGCCTGTTTTTCTCTGGTGCATGGAGCTGCTGCAGGCAAGATAAGGCTGGTCTCCCCGAGTTAGGGCTTAGCATAATCCCTCTTCCTTCCTCAGAAAAAAAAAAAAAGGAAAAA
>VUQK01004098.1:72000-87369 GCA_015106715.1 Bujurquina vittata | reverse complement strand
AATGTAACTGAATTAGGACAATTCTGCAAAGATGAGTGGGCCAAAATTCCTCAAGAACGCTGTAAAAGCCTCATTGCAAGTTATCGCAAACGCTTGGTTGCAGTTGTTGCTGCTAAGGGTGGCCCAACCCGATATTAGGTTTAGGGGGGCAATCACTTTTTCACACAGGGCCATGGTGGTTTGGATTTTTTTTCACCTTTACTACTACACACCTTCATTTACAACTTGCATTTTGTGTTTACTTGTGTTGTCCTTGACAATTGTTTAAATTGGTTTGATGTTCCGAAACACTTAAGTGTGACAAACATGGAAAGAAAAACAGGAAATGCGGAAGGGGGCAAACACTTTCTCACACCACTGTATATCCTGGAAGATCAAGAAACTTAATTTGTTCAGTTCTTCAAGCAACAATTAAGCTTGTCTGGGTGGTCCTCCAAGAATGCAGTGAGCCTCTCAATCATTTTTGTATTACTTTAAAATATCTGTTTTCCTATAGCTCAATTTTTCTCATTTAACATCATCCCTGCTGAATCAACACAGGTACACACATCTACACTGCAGCTATGTGATTTAGCTGAGTAAAAAAAATAGTGGAAAACATAATCTTAAGATTAGTAAAGTTAGGAAACAAAACAGTGGTCACAACTGTCTGTGTTTCAGGACTTTGAGAAAAAGAAAAAGAAGAATACTTGAATATTACTCCTGCTTCTCTGGTAATCTGTCTGCACGCAAGAAGAGACTGCTGACTGTGATCACAGCACTGCGTGTATAGTGATAATTATGCCACTGTATGAGTTCATGGGTTCTATTGATATTTTGGTAGTAAAAACAAGAAAAACTAGCTGCCTATGACAGAGGAACTGTTGCATCTTTATTACATTATGGGGTTATTCAAAATGTCACCTACTTCTTTCATGTTTTCATAGGGGGAGACAAACGCATTTTTAAAATATTATACTGAGATAATGTCTTTAAAAGACACACAAGAACAGTTTATACATGCATAAATAAAGTGTATATCAATTTTGCATGTCATTTAGATTGAGTCAATGTGCATGATGTTGTGGTTCAAGAGATAAAACATATTGGTGAAAAAAATCCACCCAATCTGGGTCAAATTCAAGGTGTTAATTAAACGAATTAATTTATAAGCAAGGAATGAATCATCATGTCTCCACTCTTTAGTGCAAACAGTCTCTTTAACATGTACAACAATAGAGCATTGTGGTTGCAACAAAAATATATTTCAATTTGAGTGTCACATTAAGCCAAATTTTGAACAAGCCATCAACCCAGCATTAATAGATGCAACTCAGAGAGATGGGATTAAAGTCAAGGGATCTGAGTTAAAGTTTTCCTATGTACAGTATAATCCCAGAGAAATTCCTTAAGAAAATGCATTGTGACGTCTTTATGAAAGAATACAGTTTCATTTTACAGGATATTTCAGCTATTCTCTCAAAGAGAGCATTTTTAACATGGTCGGCTTTTCATTTTCAAATAGTCCATCATGTTTCCAGTGCATGAATATTGAAGAAAGTCTACTATCTTTATTCTGACACAGGGGTTCATGCATTCAAACGTTCAAAAGCTACCCACACTAGTCAATTCCTCCACTCTTCCATTATATCAAAGAACGTCAAAAAGTGACTCAGAGAGGGAATGGATCAGTTACAGCTGAATAAATTCCTCCCAGATATACTTCTCTTATATAACATTTCACTCTTGTTTGATAGACACAAATCCCCGTAAAGGATAAATTATCCGTATATACCCCAAGGAGTCAGGAAAAGTTTTCTCTCTTCAACATAATCCCACATATCCATCTGTCAGACACAGAGGGAAGTTTTATTTGAATATTTGTGGTGGGGGAAAAAGGGGGGAAATGCCAGACCTCTTAAGATGTAGCTATTCAGAAGAAGTCCTTTTATATGTTCATTCTTAAATTTGAAATATTGTTTTAGCAATTCTGTTTTTCATTTTTTACTTTTCCTAAGATTAATTTTAAAGCAGTTAATACTGAGAAAAATACAGTATTTAATCCTGTTTTTATCACCATATAATCAGACTGTAATCTATGTTTTGGAAAACAAGTTGTAAGTTAATTGAAGTTAAGCCAAATGAGATAGATGGCTATTTTCAGTTGTGTTCTATTCTGATGATTCTTGTTTATACACATAGACTGTATATAAAAAATGGGTATGGCCACTGTGCAATCACCCACTGATTTTGGACTCTGCATTTCAATGGATACCAGCAGCTAAATTTTCAAAATCATTATAAAATAAAGGTTAGGCGGTATTTTGTTTCATATTGTTGGCAAAAAGAAGCATACAAAATTTCAGATCAACCTCTCGGTTTTTGAGATATGGCACCTGGGGGAACCCCCCCTGATTTTGCCCCATGCAAAACTGCAGGTAGTAGTGTTTTTGAAGTCATAGAAAATAAAGAAATATAATAAGAATAAAGTATGAAGAAAATAAGAAGTATATGTAAACAGATGTATTTTCTCATAATTTCTACCCAGTAAATCACATATTTACAAGCTCAGGTTTGTGGCAATTCAAAATTTACATAAGTTAGAGAAAAAAAATGTGACCCCCTTAGTTCAAGAAAAGCATATATTTCTAAATCTAATGAGGTCCTAGCTAGCCCAATTTTTATTTCAAGGCCACAGGAAGTTCAAAATCTAATACATAAAAGTTCAAAAATGCATCCATTACTTAAGTTTTACTCACCAAAGCATAAATGTCTCGGTCAGGCTGTAAAGCAGAGCAAGCCTTAGTATTTGTCAGATAAAAGGTGCCAACATCATAAACGGAACAGAGAGCTCTGGCAGAGGTAAACCTGACACAAATGAGGAGAGCTGCTAATCAAAGCACCTCTAACTCTAGTATCAAGATGGTTGAATTATAAAAATTATAGTTCATATGAATGTGGAAATTATCCATGGACATCAAAACTGTATTTGCACCGTGCAGTACAAATAAATACAGTTTGTACTGGTGAAGATGCTTTTAATTGTACAAACGTGCTTTTAATTATATAAAGTATAAAGCAGGGCATTTCAATGTGGAAGGGTATGAGGAATGACTTGCTTTTGAAGCCAGCCTCGAGTGGCCTTTAGATGAACTGTAGTTTTTGACACGTCCACATTGACTTCATTTTTTTTCATGCATCCCCTGACTGCTGAAAAGTTTCACAATGAATAATTTACGTCTCTAATTTACTGTATGTATGAAAACTGTAGTGCTGCAATTCAGATGCAATCCAATATCCATTTAACAAGGTTATTCACAGTTCTGTCAATACTAAGCTTACCTCTCAATATGTAAGGTAAACCCTCTCCTATGAAGGATCTAGAAATCTAATATTCAGTACAGGAAAAAAAAATGAAAACATACAATAAACAAGCAACCCCACATAAGCACACACGCACACACACACACATGCAGGATGGTTTGAGAGGGATTTGAGGATTTGCTCATAGACTTGGCGCACCTCATCATGACCTTATTGGTAAATAGGCCTTTCCAGGACCCTGAGTAAACTCAATAAAACTAGCCTCAAAACCCACTCCACTCCCCAATGAGTGCTGATACAAAATGAAGGGAGAAAGGAGAGAGAGAGTGCAAAAAAAAAGGCACCAAGAAATAAATGGAGAAGCAGATGGGGGAGAACAAGATATTGAGATTGAGAGAGACGAGGAGGGAGGGAATAAGACAGGAAAGAGAGAGATCAAAGACAAACAGTGAAGCATCTGAGACAAGGAGAGCAACACTGAACGAGGGAGAGGGGAACCCAGTGGTGGAAAAGTAATTCAGCGCTGCAGGGAGATGTTGTGTTCCGTTTCTGCTCTTGGCCTCACCAGCTGTAATGAGCCTCAGATTACAACTAGGCCCCGACCCTGACATGTGCAAAAGGCATTACTGCTCAGGCTGGCAAAGCTGGAGACTGCACTTGGAGAATCAGCTCATCATTAAAACATATTGCCCTCAGCCAGAATAATTGAAAATAGGAATATGTGCTGTTGCTCCTGATGAGTGTTTCTAAGACAGAAGGGAAAGAGAAAGACAGAGACAGACAAAGAGGTTGGAAGTCTATGAAAATTGAAAAATTCAGAGGTGAAAAACCTGGCACTGGTTCTCTATAGTCAGTGAGACTCAAAAAAAATTCAAGGAAACATTACATTGTGTCAGTATGTTACACAGAGACAAAAAAAAAGAAGGCAACCTTTCAAACTCCAAAAAATCGTGGGTGTTGTAGTCAACTGCAACTATTCGTTATTTATGTAAAGATATTTTGCTATTCACTAACAAGTACTCATGAGTAGCAATCTAGTTCAAATCCATTCTATCACAAAATTATAAGAATAAAAACAGAACTTTAGTAGCACTACATTTCATATAGTAAATACCTCAGCACTGTGCTGTATGTTTGTAAGACAAAGTCTAAAAGTGGCATATATCTGTAATCATTCAAAATGCATGAGATTTGCTTTAGCTGTCTCAAAAACAAAGTAAAATGGAGATAAACTATTATGAACCACAAAGCATTTGTAAAAACTCTGTATTATATTTATGACTCAAGTTAGCAGTGTGCAGTGTGTTAACCCCTGCAGAGCTGCAGGGTCTAATATAATCCCAGGCCGAGCTTTCAAAGAATGTGCGCACCAGCTAACAGATGTGCTGACCGACAATTTGTAACACATCACTCACCTACTCCTGAAATACTTGACTACTGCATGAATGAATGTTGTGCTGTGGCACTTTCTGCCATAGTCCGAGTGTTTGTGGTCACAGCATATTTTAAAGAATCCATGACAGCAGCCCCCCATGGATACACAGAACTGCTTCACACTCTATATCACTGAGTCTGTGAGTCTGTGGAGACACAATGCTGTCTCCAGGTGGCAGACCAGCCTACTGTACCTGAATTTCCTCCTGCACTTCTTCCATTGCCCTTCTAAATCGGAAGAACAGCAGTCGAGAATGCCCCTTGCTTACAAGCAGGCTTGAACACAGTTAAATGGGCCCAAAGATGTCTTTACTTCCTGAGGAAGTAAGAGAGGGTAAGAGGGCCATTTGTTCCAAACACCTTCTAGAGCATCGTTCCATCCTGCATCATTATCTGGTACACTACCATTATTTGGTACGGCAGCATTTTGTGCTCAAACTACAGAAACAATGAAGGGAATCTTTTTAGCCCCTTCTATAGTGTGCACACAGAAGAGGAACTGTTGAGTGTTGGTGGTTACAGACATACTGTAACTGCATATGCTGATTGCTCAAATATGAATGCAATGCTCGCATTCAGAAACAACATTTATAAACACTGTTAAAATATTGATGACCTTGTACCTTGGCTAACAAAGAAGTAATTATCTTCCCATTACTTATGTGCAATAACATTAGGCCATCTTGACTGTTCCTTATGTTCTGGGATGTATACTTGGGATGTATAATTAAAGAATTATCACAAGATATTATGATGAATAGACTGATGTGAGAATGTGTCAGCAGCTGCATGTTACCAGCCAGCTGGAATCTATGCTGTCATTTGGCCCTCCTATTTCACTGTGCAGTGAACCACCAATGCAATGCCATCACACTACACTTCACCACCAGCAAGGATTTTTTTTTCTTTTTCTCACATACACAGAAAGGGGATTTTTCCAAAATGTGAAATGGAGTTAATGCACTAGGGAAATATAACACAATTTCAACAAGCACTGTAGCAAGACATTTGTAGAGCAGACAGAATACCAAAAACACAGCCCCCTGTTTTCTGTGCATGTAGAAATCACTTCATGCAAGTCAAATGATTTGTATGTTCATACTTTTGTGCACAGTGGTGAGAGTTGCCTGTTAAATGAAGGGCAAATGCATACTGTCCTCTTCTTTACCACTACACCCTTCTCCATTTGGCCTTCTACTATACAATGCCACCCTTTCCTCATTTTTTTTCTGTCCACATGTTGTGTCACTTGAGAGAACTCACAGTGCACTAACTTGGTTTAATTGTGTCCCTGTTGAAAATTCACTTTATGAATGTAGGATTATTATCCAGCTCTGCATTCTGGGTAAAACTGTAACAGTGTGAATATGAGCTATATATTTTTCTTTTAAAAATGCCTCCCATATACATTTTCAATTCTCACTAAGTATAATTTGGTTTTGATCTTAGTGCTGAGACCAAACACAAATTAATCATGTAATGTCATAATCTCTTTTTTTGGCTGGTCTCATTAGGGGTCACCACAGTGGATCATCTGCCTCCATCTCATCCTATCTGTAGCATCCTCCTCTGTAGTATCAACCCTTTGCATGTCCTTGTTCACAACATCTATGAATCTTTTCTGTGGTCTTCCTCATTTCCTCATGCCTGGTAACTCCATATTAAGCATGCTTTGTCCAACATATTCACTATCTTCCGTAGATGCCCAAAATATTTCAACCTTGCCTCGTTAACTTTCTCCCCAGCCACTCAACCTGAGCTGCCACTCTGATATACTCATTTCTTGCTTCCTCCTACTGAAAACATCAGCATCTTCAACTCTGCCATCTCTATTTCCACTTCCTGTCTTCTCTGTCAGAGCCACCATTTCCAAACCATATATGATAACAGGTCTCACTACCATCTTGCAAACCTTGCCTTTCACTCTTGCTGCTATCCGTCTATCACAAATCATCCCTGACACTTGTCTCCGTTTTCTCCACCTTGCTTGTACTCACTTCTTGTGCACTGTCCATCACTTTGGATGGTTGACCCCTGGTGTTTGAACTTCACTACCCCTGTTCCTTGCGTCTTCAGTTACATTGATCTCCCTCTCATTCCTAAACACATTGTGTCTTGCTTCTACTGACTTTCAGTTCTCTTCCCTCCAGTGCATACCTCCACCTCTCCAGGCTCTCTTCCACCTGCACCGTACTCTCACTACAAATCACAATGTCATCTACAAACATCATAGTTCATGAAGATTTCTGCATGATCTCATCTGTCAAGCTGTCCAGCACCACTTACAACAAGGATTCCTGATGCAACCCCAACTCCACCTTGAACCACTGCTACCACACACCTCACCACTGTCTCGCTGTCCTCATACATGTCTTGCACCACCCTCACATACTTTTCTACCACCCCAGACTTCATCATGTAGTACCACAATTCCTCACTTGGCACCCTATCAGATGCATTTCTCTGCAGTAGCTCCATCATGATACGGTGCAGCTCCTTCTCCGTCCTTCTCCATCGACACTCTCAAAGCAAGCATTGCATCTGCAGTGCGCTTTCTCAGCATGAAGCCGTACTGTTGCTCACTAATTGTCACCTCTCTTCTTAAGCTGGCTTCAACAAGTCGTTTCCATATGTTCATGGTATGACTCATCAGCTTTATTCCTCTGTAGCTGCTACAGCACTGCACATCAGCCTTGTTGTTGAAAGTTGATACCGTTGCGCTTCATCCTCTCACAATATTGTGTTAAACAATATGGTTAAAAAATCCACTGCCCTCTCTCTTAGACATTTCCATACTTCCACAGGTAAGTCATCTAAATGAACTGCCTTTCTATTCTTCATCCACTTCATAGCTGCCCTCACTTCCTCCTTACTCATCCTCTGCACTTCCAAATTCACTAACTGTCCTCTCATTTTCTTCATTAATGTCAGAGCCTAAACCAAACGTCCAGCTGGAGCATAGGTAAATTTTTTTTCGGCCTTCTATTTAATGAACAACCCTGCAAAGTCTTTCACACAATTTCAGTTTCATTGATTGTATTACAAACAGTGAGCAACATTACTGTCATAAGCTGCATTAAAAAATTCATTGCATTAATAATAATAATAATAATTGGTCTTGTATATTAAGCTTCCTTTCAGTAGCCAAACCTTTTTTCCAGCCTTGTGGACATAACTAGTTTTTACATAATACTTTCTTTTTTTTATTCCTTAAAAGTCAGATGGTGGATATGTAATAAAACAAAATCCCTTTCATGCAATTGCATAAATCCGCCGCCTAGATTATGTCAGTGTAATAACTTTCTGCTGCTATAATAGTGATTTGCATTAGTAAAATTGCACTGTCCAGTCAAGGCTTTCTTACAGCTATTTCTGAAATCCTTCCAGTGTCCTGTAAAATGTAATCAATGTGCAATATTGTGTCCATTATATAAATGTGCAATTTAAATGTACTGCTAAAAAAAAATTAAGGAACACTTTTATACAGTAGTATAGAGTAGTATACAGTAGCATCAAATCAGTTAAACGTTTGGGAGTCAGTTTAGTAGCAGAGGGGGTTGTTGCTGCTTTGGTGTTAACAACAGGTGCAGTAATGAGAAAAACCCCAAAACAGGAATGTTTTTACAGGTCGAGGCTACTGGCATTTTTTCCCTCCTCATCTTTTCTGTTTATTCATTTATTTGTTTTTTCACTAGTTTTGCATTTGCCTAGGGTCAGTGTCACTACTGCTAGCATGAGGCAATATCTGGAGCCTACAGAGGTTGCACAGGTAGTCCAACTCTTCCAGGATGGCACATCAATACATGTCATTGCCAGAAGGTTTTCTGTGTCTCCCAGCACCGTCTCAAGATCATGGAGGAAATCCCAGGAAACAAACTGTTATGCTAGGAGAGCGGGACAGGACTGTCGAAAATCCGTAAATTATCAACAGAATTGGTATCAGCTCCTTTGTGCAGGGCGGAACAGGATGAGCACTGCCAGAGCCCTTCAAAGTGACCTCCAACACACTGGTGTGAGTGTCTCTGACCAAACAGAATTTGTGAGGGCCTGATATCCTCTGGTTGGCCCTGTGCTCACTGCTCAGCACCCTGGATCCTGATTTGGCATTTGTCATAGAATACTAGAACTGGCAGGTCCAGTACCGCTGTGCTTTTTACAGATGAGATTAGGTTCAGCCTGAGGACATGTGACAGATGTGAAAAATTAGACCTCTTGGTGGTGGGTCAGTGATGGTATGGGGAGGCATATCAATGAAGAGACACATAGACCTCTACAGGCTCGGCAACAGCACCTTGACTGTCAATAGGTATCAGGATGAAATCCTTGGACTAATTTACAGACCCATTGTCCATTGCTCCTGGTGCACGACAATGCCCGACGACATGAGGCAAGAATACACACACACCGTTCGTAGAGGATGAAGGAATTTATTGATTGCCCCCCACGCTTGTCTCACTTAAAACACCTCTGGGACATTATGTTTTGGTTCATCCAATGCCAGCAGGTTGCAGGCTGTCCAAAAGTTCAGTGATGCCCTGCACCAGATCTGGAAGGAAATCCCCCAGGACACCATCCATTGTCTTATTAGGAGCATGCCCCAACATTGTCAGGCATGCATACAAGTACGTGGGGGCCATACAAACTACAGAGTAATGGAATAGCCTGCCACATCATTGTTTCACTTTGATTTTCAGGGTGTGAATTCAGCCCTTTGTAGGCTGATAATTTTCATTTCCATCAAGCAATGTGGCATTCTTTCATTGCTAACACATTACCCAGTCCATATCAGTAAAGATATGGAGATTTCTTTCCCATTGAGATCTGATGGATAAGAAAGTGTTCCTTTATTTATTTATTTACTTATGTTTGAGCCGTGTATAATGAAATATATCTAGCAACTTTAGCCACCTTTACTGGATCGGTTTTCGTATGAAAATAGAGGTGGCCAGTTGATGCAAAGGTTTTAACAAAATTACTTATTATACACATGATTTTCAGTAACGTACTCGTTTATCATGTAACATGTCATGTACTCTATCTCTGTGAAGCTGTTGAACAAGATAAACAAAACAACAGCCTGCTATCGCTTGCATTGAGCTGTGGTTAGGAAATTTGATCCATAGAAGGAAATAAATAGGATAAGCTTGTCTAACGAGGTGAGAATGACAGAACATATTATCTGCTGCAGTTGTACAGTTATTCAAGTGTTTTTCAGTTAGCATGGAAACTTTATTTTTTACAGAGACATATGATTTTAAAAAATGAATTCCATATAAACTCAGGGTGTTTTTTTGATCATATTTTGTCTTCTGTTGTTGGGTAAACAAATAAATATCTGCACTGTCCTGTAGATTGTTACCGACCCTGTAAGGTGTAAGTTCTGTGCAGTACATTTTGCCAAGAACATAAATAGCATTTGCTGTGGTGTGAATCAGGACATATACTGGTAAATATTTGATCGAACAGCTCTCATAGCTCACCATCGGCCACGCCACAAGTCAGAAAATCAAGGGAATTGTCTTTGTGATTTGATGCGATATCAATCTGGAAAAAATGCTGTAGCCAGAAGACAAACACACACAGACTCACTTCCCTTCTGCCCTCATGCTTGTTAAGATCCTATCTATCTTGTGAGAGAGGGTGAGAGCCCTTTAGCCATACTCATTTCCATTCAAGCACACACAAAAGCACACATAGACACAACATGCCCATGTAGCGCACATAATAACAAACACAAACACACACGCCAGCATTGGGATTCCAAAAGCACCTGTAGATTGTAATGAGACACGGAGTTCTTTTTGACCTTGGAAGCACCAAAAAAGAAAGTGGTCACCCTCCAGGAAAAATCTTGCTTGAAAAATAAATAAATAAATAAACAAGTGTGTGTGTGGGAATCTGTGTGCCCTGAATAATATGCTAGTCTTCATCCCGGTGTTCCACCGTGTGTGTGTTTGTCTGAGACCTAGGTCGTATGCTACATCGACCGAACACCTGCTGCTGTGGTAACTAGGATGTCAGTGTGCGCAGGAGAGCTTCATAAATATATATTAGAATCAGAGCTGATATTAAACGAAGGAATAACCCATGGAATGATCTCGCTAGGCCACTCTGATCTGGCTTCATCCATTCCTTCAGCTCCCTGTCCGTCTGTTTTTCATCCCCTGGAGCCTACACTATGTCTATATTCAAAAGCAATGCTAACCAGGAAATTAACACCTTAGCTAAACGTACAAATCTTTTTCAGGAAGGAATTTCCATGTATCAATGTGAAGAAGAAAAAAAAAGAATTGACAAAAAGATGTAAATTTGACCATTTACATTTACATTGTGCTACAATGTAAATGTACATTGTGCAACAAGAAAGCATTAAATGAAGGCAAACACACCAAATTATAGCTAGTCTCCATGACCTTATACTTTGCACAACTTTACTTTTTACTGCTTTCTCAGTGAGTTGTAATGTGAAAAGTCTTAATTTGTATTGAATCAAATAGTAAAATCTCCAGACTAAGAGTGAAACATCTACTTATCCTACAAGGTCCAGACTTGTATGTATTTTTGTTACACTTCTATGTTACCAGTTAGTTTTTAAAATAATTTTTACTGACGCATAAATATCCAACCATTTTACTTTGGACTTTGGAATAAAAATCCTTTCTTTTTCAAAAATCCAGGACTTGTTTTGAAAACTGAAACCGCTGTCATCCAGAGTCTAACCTTCTTGATGGTAATCACTCTGCCACTATACATCTTGCAAAGCTGATATAATATGTTGCCCATCCAAACGGAAAAGGGAGAGAGGGAGATTCATCTTGCCTGACAAACAAAGGAGGTGGTGAGAGACATTAAATCTGATCACAATCCACCATTCTCCTGTAATTAGAGAAATAATGAAACATGCAAATGCACACAACATGGAGTGCAGGGAATATGAATGGGGTTAGTCATGACGCTAGATGAATTCCTATGAGCATTACATTTTGTTGTGAGAAAATCTAAACTCTCCACTTCCTATTGGCTAAATCAAATATCAGCCATAAAACCTTCTTTGGCTTGTTTTTGAAATGAGATTATGAGGGTTTAAGCAGTATGGATACCAGCCATGCGTATGTGCAAGAGAGTCAGCTGAATGATTCTGTCCTTCTGTGTTATAAAGTCATTTCACTACATGGAAGATGAAAAGATCAAGCTCAACAAACTGAAGAGGATATTTCAGTCTTATGGTAAGATGTCTCAATTTTCAAAAGCCAGACCTTGAACTTGCAAGGGTACAAATAGTTCCAGGCTTCAAAGTATCACGTTAATTCAACTGCCGGGTTTTAAAAATCGCCAATTTATCAGATGTCTAACTTGTCAAAAGAAATACTTCCTCGTGGCAGTCATGGAAAATTGATAACTTGCTCTGGACCAGGTGGCCTGTATTGTTTACAGGTGACATCCGAAGTATCTGACTTTGAGACAAAGTGAAAGATGAGGGAAAAGCTCTTATTTTAGCTTTTTAATTTAAGGTCATTGTATTAGTAGTTACACAGTTTGTTCTGCTAAATACAGTCAAAACAGAGAAGAAAAGTTTGAATGTCTTAAAAGCACAGTGCATGTTTAAGTAAATGGAGATTACCAGAGGGCACACAGTGATAGTGTACCTCGTTAGAGTAAAGCCTGCGACCTGTTGACTGTAATTCACAATATTATAAAACTGCTTACTATTTCTATTTCTTATCATTATTTAGCCTAGGAAATAATGATACGCAGGGAATGGTTGTGTTTATCGAAGTCACGAAAGGATATTTCATTCAAAATTCTTGATACAGCACACTTTCCAGCGCTCCATATGACATATATAAAACTATTTTTTTTTCACTTCGCAGTTTGAGGACAAGTCAAAGTCAAACCTATAGCTCATTCCATGTGTGGGTGTCTCGATTCATTTTCTCTTGACTTCCAATTTAGAGAGGTAGAAAAAAGTAAACCCCATGGCAGTGACCTCTGCTGTAGAGCCATGAATAATGGGGACTATTAGTTGCAAGGTAGTGTACTCTGAGAAAAGTAGTCATTTCAGCTGCAGGGCTATTTAATTTGGACATGGGATAGAATGAGACAGTTTGCTAAATGTTTTGCATACAATATCTACTTGTATGTGGAGCATGCTTCAGGTCAGAAAACATATATCTCACCTGCTTCGTCTCTCTGTCCCACAGGTGCACCACGAATTTTAAAGACTCTCGTCCTGTTTTTCCTCTCAGATGCTCTTCTGCTTAAACATGTACAGCCATGCAAAACATAGCATAATAGCAGTGACCTGTTTGTTAAACTAAGGTCTTCGCAATTTATCTTACAACCATTAGGTTTGCTTTATCACCCTAAAGTACCTAAGGTTATGTTTTTAGAGAGCTAGCTATTTTCAGAAGTCTGAAACCTTAACTAAGATGATAAATTAAGGTTGCAGCCATTAAAATCTTTTATTTTTACAGAGGACCAAAAATAGTCGTGTTTATTGTGTTTATTTTCAGACTATCAAAGAATGGCCAATATATGGACTTTTTAAGTTTGGAAACACACACACACACACAACAAAAACAATCTGTGAAGCTACTGTTTTTTTTCTGTTGGTTTGGTCCTAAGATAATGATCCATTTAGGCAGTCTGAGACTGGCTGCCAAAGGCATGCGGAGAGAAATTACTCATTTAATCCTAGCAGAGAAATAGTTGTTTCGAAGCAAATTATTGAAATGAAAAACACAAATAAAATGCAGTTAACACAGTGTAAAATGCTCCACACCAAATGATTTGGAATCATTTGGAGTCAACTCGTCCATGTCTTCTTCTGTTTTGTTTTCTTTTTCTACCTTTATGTCACTGTGTCTCATTCCCGCTTCATCAATGGGCCCTCACTCAGAGTAAACTTCACACTTCATTAATTAATTCATTACCTAAAAGCTGAGTATTGATTTTCAGTAATGGATTTACAAAACTGTTGGACACCTAGCTGCAGGGATAATTAAAAAGAATGAGTATTTGCAATAAATCATCTTTAAAAGGGTTAAAAGTCCCGCAGGTCATCAGAGAGGTGACTTACAATATTAACAAACAGCCTGTGATATCCTCCAGTCATTAAGGACACCAAAGGACAGCTTTTACGATTGTTATTTTTTACCATGGTAACATCAACCAAAGCAGGCTTAATGGCTGCCATTAAACACGGAGAAGAAAACGTAATTGTCAAGAAGTGAAACTCAGAAGTGACGTATTGTTGGAAGGTAATTGATTGTTGTCAGTAAAATACAAGTGGATAAATATCATGGACTGCACACTTTTTTTTTTACATAGAAGATATTTTCACATTTGAAGGGGCAAAGACTCATGGTTTCATACATCATGTTAACACCTGCCAGTCATATAAGCCTCCCAGTATGTTTGTTATGCATAAGAGGCTAAGGTATTATCTTCAGATCAGAAAACACTGCAACAAAATCTTTTTTTTTCCAGTGAAGATGACAGAAAAAATACAATAAAAACAGATGTATGTACATCCTCTTGGCTTGCACTCCAACAAGGTCAATTTGTCATTGAGAAAATGTAAATGTATTCAGCCATCACCTTATATCATAGTAATCACAGCCCACCCTTCACTTGGGCGAAACTTGTGATTTAAGATAGGAGACTGTGTTTTATACCACTCTTTAATTTTTTTCTCACTCTGCCTTCCCTCCCCTTTGCCCAATTGCCTGTTAGCTTCTCGCTCTCTGCTCTCTATCTTTCCTCACCTCCTCTGTCTTTCTTCCTCACACACACATGAACACATGCTTTCATGGCAAAGGAGAACATAAATCTAGTTGGTGTGCCAGACTGGGCTGTGGACACCATAATTACAGAGCATCAAACGAAAGAATTAGTGTCCCTTTTCTCATTACCATGCAAGACTTGCAAGTCCTCTGCAATTTCTCAGCTTACCTCTACTTTACACCCACACAGACAACACATATCTCCGCTTTCTTCATTTTTCGTGTAAGTGCATGCATATGCCCAAACATTGTGCATTTGCAAGGCTTGACACCTATGTGCACAACCCGGTCTCACGGCAGTTCGTGCTATAGTCACGAAATTTAATCTACTGATTCGTGCTCATGAACACGAATTTACTATTTTTTTCGTGTTACTGGGCACGATTTCTAACCTCCTTGAAATGCATTGGGACAAAAGTCGTGTCTCTGAGCACGACTTCTAACCTGTAGTATAATCCCATTAGAATATTTTTCCGCGCCCCTATCGCGTTTATTTCTTTTTTCTTTTGTTTGTACGGGAGGCTTCGAAACTGAATTATGACTTTTAAATGCGATCCGTCATTTACTTTTGACATGGATTCCTTCTTGTTTTATTTAATCTGGGGTACATATTATGGCTGTAACAATTGCGATGTTTGGGGAGGGGTTTCCCGTCTAAATTTATATATATGTGTTCAATTTTTTTTCTTTTGTTTGTACACGAGGCTCCGGAACTGAATTATGACTTTTAAATGCGATCCGTCATTTACTTTTGACATGGATTGCTTCTTGTTTAATTTAATCTGGGGTACATATTATGGCTGTAACAACGACATTTATATTTGGTGTCCAATTTCTGTGCGTTCCA
>VUQK01004098.1:53996-71980 GCA_015106715.1 Bujurquina vittata | reverse complement strand
CGAAAAAAATAGTAAATTCGTGTTCATGAGCACGAATCAGTAGATTAAATTTCGTGACTATAGCACGAACTGCCGTGAGACCGGGTTGATGTGCAAGTGTGCATCTGGATGTGCAACCATCATGTCACTTATATACTCTTATACAATGCAAATACAAATTAAAGTCACATTTGTTGTCCCTAAAATCACTTTACAGAAGTGCTGATAGCTTGAGGATAGGGCAGGTATTTTATTTTCTCTGTCCATACCCTGAAAATATGAGACAAATATACGGACTGCACAAAAGGCACCCTCAGTTGTGATACTTGATAAATTGTCCTTGTCATACCATTCTAAATCCTTGGTGCTATTTGAAATTCTCCAATCAGAGATCCTGCAAGTGCTGCATGGATGCCGTGACAGACAGGCAATCCATCCCTATGCCCTCAAATATCAAATTCCCTAAGTGGAATTGCTCCAATCACAGAATCTCTGTGCAGACTCAGCGACTGATCTGCAGCTCCCTTCCTTTTGCTTTCCTCTCACCTACCTTTCCTGTCAATTACCACTCCACAGATAGATGGAAAACTGCACATCTCAGCAGTCTGAGAGCTGAGTATTTCCCAAGGTTTTGATTGCAAAATCATAAGAAAAGCTTGAGCTAGTGGCTTTTGAGGATAGTTCCCTGTGGAATATAAGAGCATACAAATGGCTACCCTTAAGTCCTAACTGAACATAATAAGGAAAGAGAGGGCTCTCTTTCTCTCCCTCTGTTTTCTGTGTGTGTGTGTGTGTGTGTGTGTGTACGAATGTGTGTGTGTTAGAAAAACTGTATTTTTTTCAATAGAAAAACACCGTGTATGCCTGTTACAGAGAAACTGGAAGATTCTCTTACAACTTAAGCTTTAAATGGAGCCTAACCCAACTGTCATAGAGCAAGAGGCAGGGTACACCCTGGACAGGTCGTCAGCCTATCAGGGCTAACACGGTCTATGGGAGGAAGCCGGAGTACCTGAAGAAACCCCACACAGGTATGGTGAGAACATGCAAACTCCACACAGAAAGGCTCTGGTCAGATGGTGGATCCAAACCCAGAAGCTTCTTGCTATGAGGCAACAGTGCTAAGCATTGCACCCACCCTGCAAGTTATCAGAAAAAAAGAACTCACATTGTTATGACCAGTGACCCATCTTGCCTATAGCCCTGACCTGGGGTCAGGGATAGATTATGTTTTGTATTAGTGGAGGTTTAATGATATTAATGGTGGAGGCAAAATTGTGTTGTTTCTTTGTTTGAGTATTGATTAAACAGATTACATCCAACTTGTTAACTATAGACGGGCAACACATCAGTGGTGAACGAGATCATTCTGGGTTCAGACCCACTGGTCGGCTGGGTGCCTTTCTGTGCCAAGTTTGGATGTTCACCTTCTGTTTAAGTGGGGTTCCTCTGGATACATGCCCATTAGGTCTACCGTTGATTCTCAATTGGTTCTAGATGGGGGTGTGCATGACTATCTGGCTCGCCGTGTTAGAGAATTTTGTGCCAAAAAATGTGTATCCATGCTTTTTGAATAAGTAATTAAATAATACCACATATACTAAGGCATTGCTTTCCACCAGGTACAGCAGGCAACTGCTTGGGGCCCTGAAGCCCCTGAGGCCTGACAAACGTTAAACTACAGCAGTTTCAATGTTCAAAGTTTGCAGAAGTAGAGATTTGCATTATTCTGTTTAACCAAACCTAATGACAACATTTTGACTCAACAAAAATTAAGATGAGTTATTCTTCTGGGACTGAAAGAAATAAAAGTGGAGAGGAGGATAAATAAAGGCAGACAGTGGTGAGTGGAGCAGATAATGATTAACTATGATAAATATCTAAATGCTGCCGGTTTAGTGTTAACTACAGGGGAGAGACACTTGAATAATATAATTTCCACAAGTATCACATTATTCTTTAGTTTATATTGGCTAACCTTGCTAGCAGATCAGCCTAATGTGTCCAGCTCTGGAGGGGCCCCCTGTGAATTTTTGCCCAGGGCCCCTACAGATTCTACAATCACCAGTGCACATATGCAGCATACAGGAGCAATAATCAGCTTGCAGCTGCCCATAATAATCCTTGTTCTGCTCTGCAGCTGCTGTGTGCAAACATTTCCAGAGCAGTTATTGTCTGAACTGCTGGCTACAGTTCATATAATAACAAAAATAATTACAGAAAAAAACTTGAATAGACATCAGTTAACCAGGGTGCAATGCTCCAATACATACAGTTTCAGTTCCCCCCTAGTTATTCAGAAATGTCAAATGGCTTACTGTTAAAATATACATTTTCCATGTGGCTTTAGGCAATGAAGATGGCTACAATGTTCACCTTTTACATCACAAATCTCATCCATCAAAGAGAATGGGACATCCCATGAACTCATTGCTTATTCAAATACAGGATCCCAGCAGGTGTATCCTTTGCCTTTCATGCCAAAAAGGGTCAACGATCAAGAGCTGGTCAGAAATGAACTAAATGTGTGAATATCACTTCAGAGTTCTCTCTCACAGGGGATGAGCGATGACTGTTTTTCTGCCTGACTGCCACCATGGGTTAAGACAAGGGGCTTTATGATGCATGGACATCCTTCGTTACTAATTAACCTTCATACCACACTAATTAATTAGATTCTTCCAAGGTCAAGCTTTCTAAATGGGACAATTAAGTGCCTTCCTCTTAAAGTATTTCACAATAAAGAGACAAAAAAAAACCTAACAAAGAGAATGGATGTCTATATATAACAAAAAATGCTTTAATGTTTTAAACATGTCACATACTACGCAAATATCACATTTGGAATATTGTGATTTCTTTTAGAGCAACAATTAAAGTAAGCCATGTCTGTCATGACATGGGATTAAAAAAGAGGAGAGGCTAAAATAAAAATGTACAATTTATTTGTAAAATTAGGATTGATTAATATTATTGTTATTATTAATATTCATGAACATAAAATGTGATGTGACCAAGACCAAGGATGTGCCTGACTTGGGAATTTCAAAGAACAGACAAAAATACTGTAGTGACAAGGAAGCAAGGAAATAATGTGATGATGTTAGCATGCTGTGGGCCTGAGAACGTTTTAACAGCATATTAGATTTCACTAATGATACTGATAGCTGCAAAGCAGTAAACATTTTTATTGTCTTCGCACCAACAGACAGACCTGTTACGAAAAGATGTGGGGAAGAAGAAAAAGTGCGTGTCAGGAAATTAAGCCCGCATGAATACACACATTTTCACTAGAAGGCATAATGGACCAGTTGGACAGGACAGCTTGCTTATGTTTAGGAAAAACGTATCCAGTAATGACAGGAGCACATGTGTGCTCTACCACAATCCTTTACATACACATATGCACATATGCATGTATTTCTCATTTGCATACAGCGCACAAAGATGTGAAGACGCAGAAACAGACTGTGGGCTAGGTATCATTTGAAAGACAATTCCCCCTGTACAACTGAGCCGATATCTGACTAACAGTGTGGAACCAGCCAAATGTGGCAGCCAACTGGTGCCCATCCTCGGGCTATCCCTGGACTTGGACCAAGTACAAAAATTGTATCAAAGTGTGTGTGTGTGTACGTGTGTGTGTGTGTGTGTGTGTGTGTGTGTGTGTGTGTGTGTGCGTGTGCGTGGTGCAGAGATGGCTTGGCAGCTACTTTCCTCATGTGCACTTTGTTAGCGGAACAGTTATGTCTCACCATCACTGCTGACACAGTTACTTTATCAATCCGAAGGTTGAAATACAGAAAATTACGTCCATTACGTCAAAAATGTTTACCGGTAGTTTCTCCTCCTTACAAACTAATGAACTATTACACATCTTAAGAAGAACATTCAATGATTCATGATTTCATGATGATAAAATTAACAGGAAAAAAGAAAGCTCAATACTAGGATTACTTTTAGCACTAAGGTTTTCTAGGCATTGTTCATTTTTTTATTATTAATTATTCTTTTAATTATTACATGAGGAGCTGAGGTGTGAGGCTGGTAGATGACAGGCACTGTGGGAAAATTTTGTGCCGGACAAATCAACAACTGCAATGAGGTAAATGTTGAAGGACTTTATTTAACAAACTGCAAAGACTCTACCGAAGACGTTCAAAGAAACTCTGTTGAGTTTTTAATAAACAGAGATTACACACATTAGAATTAGTAGCATTGACATGGATCACAGGTTCAGTATTCAACCAACCACTGGAGGCAGTGGCTGCCTACCTGACCAACCAAAATGCAGATGATTCTTTGGCGTGTTTAACTCATCAGGGAAAACTCAGCTCATAAATACGTCAGATTTTGTTCTTGTAAAATAAATTTATGACAGCTTTTTTCACTGTGATTCCTCTGAGTGTGTTTTCAATACATTTTGTGACACTTTAGTCCACTTAAATCCTAATTTTGTTAGAAATCTTTTCAAATGCCATATCAAATGTAGTTTGGATGTAATCACACTGGGTACTGTACCGTGCCAGACTCCCAAAATTCTGTTTGTTTCATTGGTGTGATTGATACTGTATGTACTCTGCATGCTTGAAGAGGTGAGTCTGGGCAAACATACACATCTAGTGTGATCACTAATTGTGCCCACGCATAGGCCCCCAGTGTCTTCTCAGTGACAGCTACACCTCTGAAAATTGCTGTTAAATAGTCCTATTTCTCAATTAGGGCAAGGATGGCCAAACACAGCCACAATTAGGAAGTGATGGTAGTAGTACACACCTTTGTCACTTAGGTAGAAGTACAGATACTTGTGTTAAAAAATACTCTGTTAAAAGGAGAATAAAAGTAGCAAAAGAGGTACTGATTCAACATCTTTATTCAAGTAAAAAGTGCTGGCTCTGTAATGTGCTCAGAGTAGATAAGTAGAAATCAATTCTTTAGAGGATGTTTTTGCCAACTACATTTCCTCATTAATATATTAATAAAATAACATTAAGGTTTGTATTCTCTCTTTTTTTGTATCTTCCATCACTGAGAGTAAACTTCACACATCACACATTAACCTTTATTTTCTCTCTATGTGAACAACTGTATTTTTAGCTAGCAGACACACTGTATGACAAACTGCAACGAAACAGTTTGTGTGTTCACTGAAATTTATTGAGCTGCTTGAAATTTTGCATTTCCAATTAACTGCCATTTAAAAAAAAAAATATCACTCTGTTTACACCCACTCCTCCTCAGTGGTGCTATAGTGAGGTGCTGGAGTACTGTATTACTACAGCTTATTAACATCGGCACCTTGAATGCCATGCCAGATCTTTCAAGCCCATTTTAGTGAGTTTAGTGCAATAAATGATGCATAAATTATGTTTTTTGTCTCTTTCATCTCTACATCGTATTATGCATCTTAGTCATGGCCTTATTGCACATGACTGACATAAAGTCAATAAGCACCAATGAGTACACCAATAGGATTGTCTTTAATACATTATAGTTCCCTCAATTTAAGTTCAAATTAATTTGATGTTGTGGAGGTGCAAAGCAAATTAATCAAAAACTCCCCTCAAATGTGTTAAGCATAAAGTAAAAGCCTTGTATTAAGATGTAAGGAGTACGAAGTTGAGATATTTGTGTGAAAATGCAGGGCGTAAAAGAAAAAGGTAGTCATAAAAATGTATACTCAAGTAAAGCACAGATACCTGAAAATTCTACTTATGTACAGTAATGAAGTATTTGTACTTCTTTACTTCCCACCTCTGCAATTTCGCTACAGAAGCCATAAAAATATGAACCTCAATTATGAACTATAATGAGTCATAACATTTCTAAATTAAAAAGACCAGGAGACCAGGAGTTGAGCAACTATAAATAATGTTAAATAAAAAATAAAAATAAAAATATTGATCAATTTAAAAAATATATTTATAGACAAACTCAGTACTTAAAAAGTACTGAGCTGCAAGTAGCTGTAAGTGACTGAACTGTACTGAAAATAATGTCATAAGTATTGTTAACTACAAGCCAGCTAGTCAAACTCATACTTGGCTTCAATAGTAGAGTTTGGTGTACATATCGATGACCATATTTTCTCAAATAAAAACAGGATAAATCCAGGTGCCTGTTTACTCTTCTACATTTCGAATGCCTTACAAACTGGTAGTTTATTATTAGTTTGGTGACAATTTTGCAATTTTCTGCAAGTGATCTGTCTTTGTTTTTTGTATCATTAAGTCAAATAATTTTCATATCAGTAGTACATTTTGTTATTGTTGCAATTTATTTGAAAATTCCATGCTACCATCTGGTCTTCATTGTCACTTAGCAAACAATTTGAATTTCTTGCCCTCAAATTCCAACTTATCAAGGGCCATTTTATTACTATTGTAGGTTGTTATACAACACCATGAGTAAGCAGTGAGGCTTTAATTTTATTCAGTGATAAACTATCTACCTTAGAGTTTAATGAAATTCTCCTGGCTGGGGATTTTAATTGGGATTAGTTATCTTCTACATCAGACAGTTTCAAAGCTATGTGTGATTCATGGAATCTCACACAGCTAATTCCTACTCATCCAAATTTGAAATGCCCAGAAAATTCATCACTTATTGGTTAATTTTTAACAAACACACCACATAAATATTCCCATATTGGTGTATTTGGAAATGATATCAGTGACCACTGTGTGGTAGCTGCTGTCAGACAAGCAAAGCTCCCAAAATTAAGACCACAAACAGACTTTAAGCAGTTTTGTGAACAAGCCTTCTTTCATTATTTATGGAACTGTGACTGGAAAAAAAATCTATTTTATTGCTGATGTAGAACTGGCATGGAAGTATTTTTATGACATTTTTATAAAAATTATAAATAAACATGCCCCCATCTGTAGGTTTAGAGTAAAATGCAGAAACAATCCTTGGTTTTCTCCCCAGCTGTCCAGTCTCCTCAGAGAAAGGGATGCTGCAAAGTGAAAAATTATATCATTGAGGCAATGGATTGCAAAAATACTATGCTACACTTTTTCCTGACTTGTGAAAGGTATTTGACACAGTTGATTGTGCAGTTTTGGTAAATAGGCTAAATAATATTGGTTTATCTGTGAATGCTGTAAATTGGTTTTCCAATTACTTATCAACAAGAACACGGTGTATCTATTTTGCTGGTTATTTTTTCTCTGTCTTACCACTGTCCAAGGGAGTTCCCCAGGGCTCTAGGACCACTGCTCTTCTCTCTCTATATAAATAACCTATGTGATGACTTATCAAATGCTGCATTCCATTTTTATGCAGATGATTTATTGTTCATCTCCTTCATTAGTACAAACCCTTGAATTCTTGCAGGCTGCCTTTGATGTTGTCCAGTTCCATTTAACAAAACTTAAATTGGTGTTAAATGTAGACAAATCCAAGTTCATGTTATTCTCAAGCGGCAAAGAATTGTTGTCCAATCTTCCCAAAATTAAAACAATTCAAGGGGCTGAAATTGAATTGGTCAAATCTTATAAGTATTTAGGTATCATCATAGATGATAATTTATCATTTAAATCCCACATCAGAAAGCTTGTGTCCAAACTGAAACTTAAACTAAGCTTCTTTTATAGGAATTAATCATGTTTCTCTCTTATAGTGAGTAAATACTTTATTTCTACAACTTTTTTACCTTTGTTGGATTATGGTGACTTGCTTTTTATGAATGCACCTAGTCAGCACCTAAAGAATTTGGAGACTGTTTATCATTGTGATTTTATTACGGTCTGTGGAAATCATGTTCATCACTGTTCTTTGTATGCTGCTGCTGATTGGCCATCTCTGTATATCCGCAGACGCTCTCACTGGTTAGTTTTAGTCTATAAATGTCTACTTGGGCTGGTCCCTTCTTATCTGTGTGTCTATATCCATAAGAGTCTTAAACAGCATAAACTTCGCTCTCAAAATATGATACAAATGCACGTCCCCAGGGTAAGAATAGAATTAGGGGAAAAGGCTTTTAAATATGCTGCTCCTGTTTCCTGGAACAATCTACAAAAGGAGCTGAAACTGTCAGAACTAGTTACGATGGGAGTGTTTAAGTCCATTTTGAGGGAACGTGAAAATAGGTTTTGTGGTAAATGTGCATATATGTGTTTATCTTGTTAAATTGTGATAGGCTTTATCTATTGTAACTTGCTGCCCTCTTGGTCAGCCTTGGTCAGTCTCTCTTGGAAACGAGATTTTTAATCTCAATGAGACTTTTTTTTACCTGGTTAAATAAAGGATACATACATACAGACATACATACATACAGTTTAAAACAGCAGAGGCTGACCCAAAGTGCTTTCAAGAACAAGTCGGATGCATTTGCTAAAATACTGAAAAATTATGTATTTACCAAACATTAAGTATTTGTACATATGCATAATCCACTTATGTACTGCATAGAATGTGTTATATATGTACTGTATAAGCATGTTAAAACTTTGAGAGAGAGAGAGAGAGAGAATGTGTGTGTGTTAGCAAAAGAAAGTGAGGGCTAATTAGAGAACACAGTATTATATTCATTCTCATACACCTGGGACGCCCAGTAACACAATGCCTTGGCATAAAAAGACAAAATTCCATAACTAGAGGTAAAATTTATTAGGGAGTGATTCTAGATAATATGGATGCCCTGCATTGCATAGGAAACAATGTGTTATCCAGTTACCATTACACACAGCTAACACTGGAGAGAGCTTAGATTAATGATGCACCTGTTTGGTCTACATGGAGTACTTGATAATGGCTTGCATCTTAGGGCTTATTAAGATGCCAGAGATGGAGAAAATGAGAGTCGTTAGTGGGAGTCAAAAATTAGGCAAAGAGGACTTCAGAGAAAAAAAATAAGAAAAGGGGGGAAAATGCAAAGAAAAGAAAAAGGCAAGAATCCAGTAACAGAAAGAACTGAACAATATAAGAATGGGAAAGACAAAGAAAAAAAGTGGGGAAAAGAGCCTCGAACACACAGAAGTGCAGCAAGTAAGGATACTATAATATAAAAAATTTGATCTTACTTTCACGAGACTCACCTTATGTATAGACAGTTTCTAGGACTGCTCGTTTCATATACTCTTTGAAATTCCCGTTCTGTCCCCTTTCAGTGTTTACTGGCACAAGATGCTACACACTATAGTTCTGTTAATTTCCGCCAAATGCTTTTCCTCAGATGCCTTGGGATGTAGTGGTAGAATTCCCCACTGACAGTCTGCCTCTGGGGCATGATTTTATGGTTCAAACCCCCATGAATGTTGACAAAAATGACAAGTGTGGTACTGGGTGTGATCAGGACTTATGTGCCATGTTTGGGGTTTGAAATTGCAGTTTCTTCCACTTAGGACTGTTCTTTGGCCTGTAGGTTTGATTTTGTATGAATGTAGTTGTGGAACTTATTGATCATTTGTGACATCACTTTGTAGATGACAGTGCGTGCAATATTGTCTTTTTTCCTAATATGAAAAATGTGCTCAGAATTCATTGAGGGTGAAGTGCAGGCAGGCTGAAGTTCCATTTGCTCCACCACAAAAGAAAGGAATGTTTTCCTCAGTATTAAGAAATGGCTGAGAGCCAAGAGTGACAATCATCCACCCTCGATGACAACCTGCTATCATTACAGTATCAAATGACCCCTTGGGCTGTATTATATCCACCCAGTGACACCAATTACTAAACAAAGATAAGTTGTAATATCGCCTACATACATTTCAACTGTGTGTTGTCAAATGTTAATGTTGCATGGAGGTCATTTGGGTGTACTTTGAGTCTGTGTCGGTGCATTTGATGAACTGAAATGCAGCCAATTGCACACCAAAAAAAAAAAGATGAACGAAGGCTGAAGAAAGACAAGCATGCCCATTATTATTTGTCATAAAAGAGAAATAAGAACCTACGATGTTTTGTTTTGGCTCAATATTCTGGCTGCAAAATGCAGTTCCTCAGCAAGTGTCTATTCTGCAGATGTAGTTCTTGCACTGTACATGTGTTGTTCACAGACACATGTGTGAGGAAGAAAAAATATATATTTGTGATATTTTGCAGAATAATTTCTACACATAAGGAATCACTTGCAACCTTTTCTGTGATGGACTGGTGATCTGTCCAGGGTGTACTAGTATGACAGCTGGAAAAGGCTCCGGCCGCCTTGCAAACCTGTGGGTAAGAAAATAAGTCAATCCTTCTCCAGTTTTTAATTAGGCTTGAAGAAAGAAAATATACAAATCAATAGGAGGGTGATTCAGTGTCGTGACATTTTAAATATATATCTAACATCCATAGCTTGCAGAAGCAATTCACACAGCTGTTCTTGGATATTGCTTGAAATTCTGCTGTGGTTACAGCCCTGTTACTGCTGAAGCTGAAGATAAGATGGCAAGTAAGGCATTCTTATTTAAGATTTGTAATAAATTTGTAACCACGATTGTATAGTTTGCATTTTCCAAACATAATAAACAATTTTATTCCAAATAAATTGAGGAGTTTACTACAGAATCTCAGGTGGAAGTCAATGAATGAATACAGGGCCTGGCTAATCATAAGAGGAGTGCATTTGCCATTACACACTGCACAGCCCCACAGGGACAGTTGGAAAGAAAAGAATGGATAATTTGCTGATGTGGACATATTCCTTTTCTCATCCCTCTTGCTGTGCATGCATAGTGTCTCCGTACCTGAGCCTGTGACTGTGTGTGCTTGTATAAGTAGTGATGTGTGTATGTGTACATGTGCGGTATAGCGAAGAATAAATGAAGATGAACATTCCAGGGCCTCTGCTCTCTTCTTATGTTTTTCTCCATTTTTCTCTCCCCCACCACCAAATGTGTATTGATTCCCATGCATATTTATTATCTCTGCTGAACCAGTGGGTCTCCCGGGTTTTCAGAGGTGATAGGCCTCCTCTATAGAGCAGAATCAACAATATTGAACACACAATGAAACTCCAATCCCACCTTTAAGCACTGATGATATAAAGCATTCACTTCTGACTCATTACACACTTGTTTTCCATTGTGTGGATATTGCATACATTGGAAGCTATGGACAGTTGGTTTAGGATTTTTTTTTTGCTGAGGTTAAACATCCGTTTTTTCATTTGAATTTTGTCTAACTCAAACTCAGCATGAACGTCTGTATATGCCTATGCATTGTATGTATTGGCATATTTATTTATTTTTTCATTCTTTACACATCATCATAAGAAATAGTGCGTTCCAGTCTCTTTTTTCTCTTCTTTCAGCATGAAGTTTCTTCTTTCTTCATGTGATTAAATGAGCTTTTCAAGCTTAAGCTTGATTAGACAGCATTTCCCAAGGACACCCAACATGACTACCTATACTAATCTTGTGATTAATTGTGATTTCATACTATAACGTATGTATTAATACTTTTATAATTAACGCTTAGCTAAATGATTTCTTTTCCACCTGACGTTGCACGCAAACATGACTTCATCATTTATTTCCTATCAATAGTCTCATTGAGTGTTGAGCTCTCAAAGGGAAGGCCCGGGATAAAGACAGGAGAGAGGTCCCCTAAGTGGCTCTTCATCAGCCCGCTGTCATGCTTGACCTTGTGCTGATGGTTCTGTGCATGTCTGTGTCCGAAAGTACTCTTTGTGTATTTTGTGTGCAGTAAATTATTTGGATGCTTAAGAAACATCAGTTGTAGTCAACCAAGATTATTTCTGTATCTTAACTGCATTTGCAAGATATAACAATTATTTATTCTAAATATGTTTATTGTGTGGATGTGACAATGACCGAATGTGACTGGACACCAAAATAAATAAATAAATAAATAAATAAAAATCAATTGGCTCTCTCATTATAAATTTCGTGTAAAAAAATACATTTAATAGACTTAGGCACAGGTATTATCCTGGTGATTAAATTTTTAATTTAATATTATCACTACCGATTAAACGTTATACATGTTCTGCATATGTATGACTCTTTATGCAAAATTATGTCAGATTTATGAAATGTGTGCACCAGCCAATTTTATTCTTACCACTGTGCATATGTTAATACGAATCATTTTAATCCACAAGCTTGTGCTTGCTAAATGCAGTCTGCATGCTGCTATGCCCCAATTCTTCTAAATAAGGAAGAGAAAAGCCTGGAGATACATGTACAGTGCTAAAAAGAAATTAAAAGAACACTTTGAAAACACATCAGCTCTCAGTGGAAAAGAAAATTATGCTGCATATCTATACTGATATTGACTAGGTAATGCATTAGGAATGAAAGGATGCCACATCATTTGATGGCAATGAAAAGGATCAACCTACAGTGGGCTGAATTTAAAGACACCTCGGAAATCAAAGCAAAAAAAGGATTTAGCAAGCTAGTCCATTTTGCTAAATTTTCATTGCAGAAGCTCAAAATGGTACTCAGTAATTTGTATGGCCCCCACTTGTTTGTGTGCATACCTGATAACGTTGGGGCATTCTTCAAATGAGATGACAGATGATGTCTTGGGGGGATCTCCTCCCAAATCTGGAACAGGGTATCACTGAGCACCTGGACAGCCTGAGGTACAACTTGGTGACCTTAGATTGACCAAAACATACATAATGTTCCAGAGGTGGTCTACTAGATTTAGTTCAGGTGAGCATGGGGTCAGTGATGTCTATGCTTTCATCCTCCAGGAACTGCATGCATTCTCTTGCCACATAAGGCCAGGTATTGCCATGCACCAGAAGGAACCAAAGACCCACTGCACCAGAGTAGGGTCTGAAAATGGGTCCAAGGATTTCCTCCTAATGGCAGTGAGGGTGCCACTGACTAACCTGTAGAAGTCTGTGTATCCCTCCATGGATATGCCTCCCCAGACCATCACCCACAAACAAAACCTTTCATCGATGTTCAGAGGTGGACAGTAATGAAGTACAAATACTTTGTTACTGTACTTAAGTAGATTTTTCAGGTATCTGTACTTTACTTGAGTATTTATTTTTACGACTACTTTTTACTTTTACTCCCTACATTTTTACACAAGTATCTGTAATTTTTACTTCTTACATTTTCAAAACAAGCTCGTTACTTTAAGTTTAATGCAGCCGAGAAACGTTTGCATTTCCGGTCAGTTCGGGAGGCGGCTCTTGATTGCAAACATTTTTACTTGGAAATCGGAACAACAGGGCGAGAGGGGGGGGGGACCAGACAACCCTCACGGTAGACCCGGTAGACCCTGCAAAGCAAGATCGGAGACCGGACGGAGCTAGTGGATGTTGCGCTTCACATAGACGCTACGCTACACGCCAGGTTCGGAAAATGAGTGACAAACAAGGACAATAAAAGTGTGCGCAGTTTATCACACAGTGTGTCTGGTAGCTAAAAGGGAGAGCAAAGACTGAGCGATAACTCCACTCAAATGGAGAAAAATGGAAGAAAGAGGCAGTGACGTCCTCCAGAGAGCTACTTATACTTTGTTACTTTGAGTAGATTTCAGAGCCTGTACTTTTTTACTTTTACTTGAGTAAAGAAGTTGAACCAGTACTTTGACTTTTACCAGAGTAGTTTTTAACACAAGTACTTGTACTTCTATTTAAGTACAGAATGTCAGTACTTTGGCCACCTCTGTCGATGTTACAGGCATCAAAACGTTCTCCACGGCTTCTCCATATCCTTTCAAGTTTGTCACATGTGCTCACGGTGAACCTACTAGCATCTGCGAAAAGCACAGGAGCCAGCCAGTGGTGGACCGGTCAATTCTAGTATTCTATGGCAAATTTCAATCTGGCTCCATGGCTCCAGTGAACATAGGGTTGTCAGCTCCTCAGACCACCCTCATTAAGTCTGTTTCTGATTGTTTGGTTAGCGAGATCACCTCACCAGTAGTTACACAGACACTCGTGTGTGTTACTAGTGAAAAAACAGTCAGAAAAGATGAGGAGAATAAATTTCAATGTCCTCCACCTGTAAAGCCATTCCTATTTTGGGGGTTGTCTAATTCTCTCTGTTTAAAAAGTGTTCCATTCATTTTTTGAGTGTATTTTACATATGTCCGCTGATATAAAGTACTGTGGCCAGCCACCACAACACTGCATTTCCCTGATATGCAGTGCCTGACATTCCAGGCAAGGCGCACAGGTGTAAAGACTATACAGATTCTGGAGACAAACACAGTCAACCTGCAGTTTGTGGTTTATTGACTCCATTGTGTAGTGGTTTACAATTTCCCTTGGCAAGCCAAAGGTTGCTGGGGTAATTCCAGCCTTAGACTCAAATCCCCTTTGGGGTTGTGTGAGTAAGGGCATCTGGTGTAAAACTTTAACCTCTTACCAGAGGCTGAAAAAAAGCTGTGAACAGGCATATTTTCACCAAACCAGAACCTTCCTTATACAAAAGTTCCTGGAAGGAAACTAAATATAAGTAAACTTTAAGTATATCTACATGTCTCCCAGTTGGGACAGTCTTATAACTTACTTTTACATTGACTCAGCTACAACTGGTTCTTATATGAATATTGCAGTGGCTATAGTAGAAAATAGAAAAAGAAACTACATACATACTGTATATACATTTGTAAATTTATCAGTAATAGAGGCATAATTTACTTAGATGATTCCACAAGTTTGATTAACAGAACTTTCTGGATCACACGCGTGCAGATAAGAGTTCCAGCAAACCAGACTCAGTTTTCAGAAAGATCCAGTTAGCATAGAAATGGCTTCATATATTTGTTAAACCTGCAAAGTTATCACATACTCTACAGAAGCAAGCAAGAAAGGAAGGAGAATGACGAGGAATGTTCAGAGGGAATATCAGTGAAAGAACCAACTCTGCAGGGAAGCACTCTGCTCAATTGCTTGCTCTCATGTCCTCCCTAATGACATCTCTAGCTCCAGATTGCCTCCCCCGCTCGAGTACTTGTTTCAGTCTATTGTCCCAGAGAGATGCTCCTATCACGGGGTGTTGAACATGTGGAGGTGGAGGGATGTAGTCTATCAGACAATCAAATGATAGGATTTTCTCATCCAATCATTTTTGATCAGTTTTCTCTTCTCTCACGTTGAATGCACGAATGGGACGAGAAAGCACGGGGAGCTGAAGCTGCAATTCTGTCCTTTGACTTTGGGTTCACTTATACTTTCAAAGTAATCAAATTATTTTGTCTTTTTTCACATAACATATGGATATAATTTCATTTTACATAATTAAAAAAATTTTGAAGGCTTTTAAAACTAAAACTCTTTAATTTCCCTGACGGAACCCTCCCAAAGGGATTAATAAAGTTAATCTAAACTAAGTTAATCTAATCTAATCTAAAACCAAATTTCAAAAAAGAAGAAAAATATTTTTTGTTTTAAAATTGTCTCTTTTTACAGTGCTTCTTCAGCATATTCTCAGATTTCAGATTTTGACATGTCACCAGTGTCTACACACATATGCACCAGTGGTGCATGTGTTGGGAAAGTGCTGACACTTGAGTTTCAAGAGTGCAGATATTTATTCAGAAACTTTGGCATATTAACTCTGACAGAACCATTTTAAAGCTCCGGTTTGAAACGTTGCTACAGGTGGTGTAAACACAAATCCAAAATAAAGAGGCAGGAATCCTGGAGACAGTAACTGTTCTTGGTTTTCTTCAGAAGTATAGTCCAAATTAATTAAGGTTAAGTTGGATTAGCAGAGTGCTCTATTGGGTGTGCTCTATGCTGTTGCTAGGTATCTATGCAATTGTCATAGGTCTGAGTTCACAGGCCAAGAGATAAGTTGGTGATCCCCTGGCAAATTCTAGGGAAAAATGTGTATTTGACATGTTTTTGGTGAAATCAGTTACAAAGAGGGTGTTGAACTGAAAACCATATTGTGATTCCTTCGGTCACTTGCAGTGTTTGCATGGAAGATGCCAGCTTGTCTGCAAACACTTGCCAGTTATTCTGAGCTGTACAAGGCAAAACCAGAGAGTGAAAACATTCACCTTTAAAAGTAAAAGTTGTGCCTTACCACTGCAACCAACATATTTCAAAAGGCACGTTTATTTTGAAGGAAAACAGTGCTTGTTTCACCATCATAGGGTGAGTAGTTTGACATCTTCCATGCAAACTACTGGCAACTGCAGCAGCCTGTTACTGACTCAAGTACTCACAAGGAGATTTTCAATGGGGCACTGGTCTCTAGGCCTGTGTGACTGGGGCCATAGCTGCTTGGTTATGGTCCACAGGTAAATTAAAGCAATATGTCGACAGTTATTGTAAAAGTGAAAAATTGATGATGATGGTTAAAATTGGAATTAAATGTAATATCGTTCCAACCCCTGAATCTTTACTTCCTCTATGCACATCACATCTTGTAGCAGTCTTTGTCCTCCAACATTATCACCACTGTGGGGGTGAGCGTTGTCATCTTCAAGGACAGAGTTCTGTCCCAGACTTTGGCGATATGGGCTTGCCACTGGTTGCAGACTCTCATCTCTGTGTCTCTGCACTGAGATTGCCTCCAAAGATTGCAAGCCTGATTGTGAGCTGGGGTACCAGAAGCTCAAAACAAGAGTCGCTAGCAGAATAAGCTGTTTGGCACTGGCAGAGAAGATTTGGCAAGCTTTTCATGGGCACAACCCACATACTCAACTCTGCTGCTCAACCTGCAAATGCATTTTTCTTACAAACCTGGCTCCATTTAAGGGGAAATAAACAGGTTTTCCAACAATATACGATTTATTGCTAAGAAGCAAAGAAATAATCCACCATACATAAATGTACTTAATTTTATGTTAAGTTTGTTTTAGATACTGACTCACAGACACAATGTAATATTCTAATGCAGTATGATGCTTTACTACAATAGCTGGCAATATATAATAAAACATCAATGCATAGTACAGAATTATGGGCACAAAAGTTAATCTTTCTGATCTAACAGTTTCCCTGTGCTAAACATATTGTTTACTTTGCATTGTAATGGCTCAAAATTAAGTACTCTCAGTGTGCAGCTAAGTAGATTCCATGTTAACCCAGTTAGCGTAGGATAGTCTCCTGCAATTCTAGTGGAGTTCTACTTTTATGTGATTAACATTATTTAACCAAAATTTAACCTGTCTAGTGGGGAAAATGTTTTGCATTAATGCCTAATGGAAGGGGCAGCAGGTCTGCTGATGGTTGCAGTACAGGTAACCTGGTTGTAGAGGCAGAGTGGTGTGCCTGTGAACCTGTGAAACACTTTTTTTTTCCTTCTAAACTTATTTACTTTGTATCTTCCCTGCCTTGGCATCACTGTAAAGAGTTTTGTGCACTTTGAGAGGCCGGCAGAATAAAATACCACCGTCAGAACTTGCCGACTACGCCATCATTTTTTTGGGAGGAGTTTTTATGGAGAGAACCCTGTGACACCCATTGAAGCAGACAAGAATCCCAGTGGTGTTAGGGCATGACCCCTGGTCATGCCGGCCCCCGGAGATGCTGGTGGGGGTGAAGATAAAGACGGAGGCTTGGCTGGAGCACTGAGTGCCTTGGGTCAGTTGGAGATGGGGAGGAGGCGGGTTGCACGAATGAGTCTGCAAGGGAGAATGGCAGGTAAGCGGTGAGATTTAAAGTTTTCAGAATGCAAGCTGATTGGCTTGAAGAAGGCTGGCAGAAAGATGATTGGACTATAGCAATGATGATGCAGGAAAACAGACAGAAGAGTAAATTCAGACCTTCCTTACTAAACCTGCTCATACTGTAAGCTTCATTTTTATACAATACTGGAAAAAGTCCAAGGCCTCCATTCCTTTTTTGCCAAACAGTGCTGAACAAACTAGGGATTGAACTTTTTGTCATGTCCAGTACATTCCAAAAAGGTCATTGTGTGTGTTATATTTACTCTCTTCTAAAATGAACTGAAATATTCTCTAAGTCCTGTTGTCTTGTCATACAGAAGTTAAGTATGATAGTTAGATAGATAGATAGATAGATAGATAGATAGATAGATAGATAGATAGATAGATAGATAGATAGATAGATAGATAGATAGATAGATAGATAGATAGATAGATAGATAGATAGATAGATAGAT